>JAPPWB010000242.1:0-31636 GCA_029452305.1 Hyaloperonospora parasitica | reverse complement strand
GCCAATATCTTGGCAGTGCCAATCGTCAAGCCCCAGCTATCTCACCACGGTTGAGACAACGGTTGCTCAAACGGTTCATGGAAGACGTCGAGGCAGGAGTCCACGTCTGGAAACGGATTTGGTTTCTAATGAGTACCATGTGCCTCACCCACTTATGGCAGGAGCGAAACGATGCGGTATTCAGGGGAGTCCTGACTACGACATCGCAAAGTGTAACCCGTTTTTGGGAGTCAGGGATACGCCAACTCCTAGCGCTGGCCAAACGTGAACATCGCGGTATTAGTACTGTCGTGCAAGGGGCTCTCTTGCACGCCGGCATCGAACTTTTTACCCAAGCACCTCGAGACATCGAGGTTTCTCTGGGTCATAGTCACGAAACTCTTCCGGATCCGGACTTGATTTCCTGGCTCAGGAGCTTTCAGACATCTTGTACATAATCACGTGTTAATAGACAGTCATGAAATCTCTCTCTCCATTATTTCGAACAATTAACGACTATGACTATGACTGTAAGGATGTCCCGGAAACCGGGACTAATCCGTGCGTGCTCCAAAGAGCCGGGGCAAGGGCAGCGACGGTCACAGACCATCCGTCCCAAGCCGGGATCGACCTTTCGTGACCGCTGATGCGACCAATCGGACCATTCGTGCTAACCGCCGAAGCAGCAGCGCGCGACGCGGAATAGGCTGCCGTTCGTGGCAGCTGCCCTGTTTAGACCGCTTGCGCGACCCCTTGACGTGGAGGGCGGTCACTGAAGGAACTGCAAGGCGTGGGGAACGCCAACCCGCCGTAGTATCTCCCCGAAGAGCTCATCCATCTGCCATGGTGATTCCCGTCGGCCGCTTGCGCGACCCGCCGGTCCACTGCGCCCACACCTGAGACTGCGAGTGCAGCTTGCTCGAGGCCGATCTTACACCCCTCGGCTCCTCTAGGGAGGAATCCGTCCGAAGTGGCCGCCCCCGAAGGGGGTAAGAAAAGACGGGCGTGAGCTGAACCGTGAAAAAAAATATTTGAAAGTGGTCGACCAGAAAATGGACTCAGGATCTGTTTCGGAGGGACCCGCGCGGATCCCTCCAAAAAAAGTGCTGCTGTTTCTTGTCGCGATACAGGAGATGGTGACACGACAGTGTACCAATGGGGACCGCTTTACGCTTCGTACGACAAAGTCAGACGAATGGCTGGCTTGCACAGCGGACCAAGCCTATGACGTGGCCTGTAAACAGCGCAGACGGTACGGTGACAAGTGTCGCACTGGAATTGTCCTCCACTGCGTACACGAGCGACTCAGAATGATACGGCTGCCTTTTCCTCGACAGACATGTTTCTTGGCGCCTCTCACACCTTTTTTCGCTAAAGAATCCGCGCATTCTTGAGACCGGAGTCTGTCATTGATACTTCTGCAGTCAATGCGGTTAGCGTAACTTCCACCAGTGGCCATAATAAGTGCACTACGGCGTTGCCACGACGACTGAGGATGAAGACGTAGCTTTGTATCGCGGATAGCAACAGTCCGTGCCAACGTGTTCGCCATGGACTGAATGGACATAACATAGCGAGTCCATGCAGGACTTGGCCTGTCGCCTCTCGTAGCTCTAGTCATTGAGGCTCTTGACGGTCTGTGGAGATCTGCTGATCGGGATAGACTGCTACGACAGCTGCTTGCAATCAGTGGCTGGAGAGTCGCAAGTGGTCGAGGACAGCACTGATGACCACACGGACACAGCTAGTGACGTAGCAATTCTGTCTACGACATGCATGCCTGCGTGAATGGCTCTCGACAATAGCGGACCGAGTCGGAAGGGCCACGCAGATTCTTCTGAAAGCGCAAATGATCGGTCGTGATCATTGGTGTGACGCAAGTCACATCGGCGACGATACGTCTCACTAATTGACCACAGAAGGGTATGAACGTTACACTTGCAAGCAGCCTCGGCGATGATACGTCTCACTAATTGACCACAGAAGGGTATGAACGTTACACTTGCAAGCAGCCTCGGCGAGGCATGGACTGACCCTATTGACAAAGCAAAAGAGCCACTAAACGAGGATGGGCGACGACGCAGCCCTGAACCGGACCAAGCTATCGATAGATCGTAAGCAAACTGCCTCTTGCTTGACGTTTCAATGCGGAGGAAGGCGTCTGACCGGGAAGCTCACGTGGAACGTATCTCGCTCGCAACTGCCACAATGCCGTCAAAACGTCACTTGGGTGGGTAAGTTATTGCGGTCTGTAACGGCCGGCACAAGCTTTCCGACCTGCACGCTGCCACCCACCCTACAAGGGTGCACCTGATGCCGCACAGGCGCACGACGCTCTAGTAAACTCAAGAACACGGCATAAATCTCTCTATTGAACTCAAGAAACACTGCGCAGACGTCATTGCGTAGTAAGAAAGAATCGACGAATGTGTTGTAACTAACTCAGCAGTTTGCGCGTATTGCTAGCTACGCCATATACGTGTTTGTCGGGCCGTCTCAAGAACGGCAGGCATGGAAGATGACTCCCGCAATGTTCACGAGACTTGAGCCAAACAGTGTTCTCGCGACGTTTGCTCCTGCTGCATTCTGTCCAGCCAGCCATGCGATCAGGCAGGGACACTACCGTAGAAAGTTGTGCGAAAGCAACGCGATGGCAGACCAATCTCTTGACGAGCAAACTATCGTGCGGCCGCCACGACACGCGAGTGCCAGCACTGTCCTTCTAGGCCGAATACATCGCACTTGCTCGTGCACTTGTGCCACGTGGGAGTGAGTCTATGCTCTCGCTACGCAATCGAGTGTGACAAGCGCAACGCGTAGATGTCGTCACGGCCATTACTTTCGCCAACCATGTGGCGAAGCGACAGACACAGAAACAGGTCGCATTAGTGCCGACGGCGTGGCACGAGCGCTTGTGCAGTATCTCTCTCTCTCTCGAGAGAGAGAGATAGCCCACGAGACGGGTCGTCCCTCCTCGTTCGCGTAGGAGCTCGTGTAAAGTACGAGTCCACGACTCTTTCCCCGACCAATCCAAAGATGCAGTTTACCATCTGCCCGGTCCAGGCGTGCGACACTCGACTGGATCGTGGGTGGCGGAGTCGGTGGCTGAGTCTGTAAGCGTAAAAGACAGTTCGCCAGGCGTCAGTCACCTCGCTCAGTCTTTCGGTCAGTCTCTCGGTCAGTCTTTCGGTCAGTCAGTCAGTCAGTTCCGAACGTCTCTCGTTGCGCCCACGCGAGACGACACACACACCTGAGCGCCTCAGGGCCCGTCGTCACGTCGTCACGTCGCGCACGAGACAGTCGAGCGACGACGTCATGCCGGACGCGCAGCACGCAGACGACCTCCCGCTCTTCCCCAGCAGCCGCCGTCCGCCCCGCGGCAAGAGCGAACGTAAGTAGCTCTGCAGCTTTTCCCCTCTCGCTCTGCTGTCGCTAAGTATCGCTTCCCCTCTCTCTCTCTCTCTCTGCAGTGTGTGCGATGGCCGAACTGGATGAGTACATTTGCTACGGCGACCGCCTGGCGTTTCTCTGCGACGGACAGCTCCTGGCGCTTACGCGCAAGTTCAACTTGACGTACCAGCAGATGGCGCTCTTGGCCACGTCGACAGTGGCCACGTGCGGCCTCATGGGCATTGCGGGCTTCTTCGTGTGGCGCAAAGGGCTCTTCCGCAAGCGGTACGCGGCGCTCTTTGGCGACGAGATCTACAACGAAGACGGGTGCGCAGCGGCTCCGACGGCAGCAGACGCCGTCCCGCCAATCAGAGCAGAGCGCGGACGGCGAGAGAAGCAGTCGGCTGCGACTTTGAGCCACACGACGACGGGCAACAGTGTGGCGGGAGAGCCGGGGTACCCGGTCGGGGGCTCCAAGGCCGCGCATGGCTCGGTGGCCTTTCGACTCTTTGAGTTTGACCCGAAGAAGCAGCAGCTGGTCTTTTCGAGCGTGGGACTGCCCGTGAAGTTCGGGACGCCGCTGGTCGTAGTCCACGCGGAAACAGGCCGCGCGATCAAGTACTTGACGCACAAAGGGGCAGTGACGATCAGTAAACCGCCCGTGAATTTGGCCTTCCACCGCCAAGTGCGCACGAGTCTCGTGGCGATGGAGGAGCCGGCCGTGTCGCTGAGCTCGGCCAAGAGAACGAGACCGCAACCGCCGTCGACGGCGTCGATGGCATTGAGTCAGCTCAGCAGCAATGCCAGTCGAGACGCAGGCCAGTCGACAGCTGAGATTGCCGACGCAACGATGACAGACGATCTACCGAATGAAGAGACTGGTGTGGATGATGAGGCACTGACTGTGTCTGTAGACCAAGCAGATGTGATGATGGATCTGGCTGACCAAAGTCAGGACCGAGGACAGCCGCGAAGCCAGCGGCAAGTGCACGTGCAAACGAGTTACCCGCGAGGCAAAAAGCTGCAGAGTATCTCAAACGGCTCGTCGAAGCCGCGTTCGCGGAGCTGCATGCAGCAACCGTCGGTGCGCTCGAGTCAGGATCGTGCTCAGCGTCGCAGCTGCGACCAGCCACGATCACAACCGCTGGCATACGAACGCGGCGACAGTTCACGTCGGACTTCGACTGACGCGGCTGCTGTCGACAACGCTGACGCACCCACTGTATCGTCCCGTCGTGGTCGTCACCGCTCGTCAGTGTCGTCAGCTCCAGGTTCTCACGGCTCGAGTTCCCAAGCATTTTGTCGGTCTATTTCAGAGTCCTATATGAACATGGTGTCGGACCTATCCGACACTCTTATGCAACAGCGCGACCGTCAGCGCGAGCGTCAGGAGCTGAGACGGCGCCAGAAAGTGTTGATGAAGGACCTGCCCAACATGTCGTTCAGCAATCCTTCTGGCAAGTATTACGTCGCGACTGTCGAGCCAGTTCGGCACCAGACGTCCGGCAGCAACTATCATCAACCTGTGGCACCGGGCGACGAGTACCTGCGCTGGGGACAGCCCATGTCGCTGATTTCCAATTTTAACGGTCGTGCCTGCGGCATTCGTCCTCGTGAGTACTACAAGGACAGCGACCTGTACTTAACGACAGAGGCAACACTGACGACGATCGTGCCGCTACGTGAAGATGGCGATCTCAAGTGTTTGGCGAAGGAGTCGACCCGATTTTTGGCCCATTTGGAAAAGCGCCGGGTGAGTGTGAGCGTGGGCACGTACAACGTGTGGATGATGCCTCGCAAAGTGAGCGCGTTCACGAGTTGTTCGCCGAAGAAGAATACGCGGGCACGTATGATTGGCGATATACTGCCCCCGTGTGATATCTGGGTCTTGACAGAGTGCTTTGACCACCGCGCACGTGATACGCTGCTGAACAAGATGTCGGAGGCTGGCTACTTTTTTTTCTCGCCGACGGTAGGCCACAAGCGCATGAAGAAGTCCAACATGCGCAAGCTGCTGAATGGAGGCGTGTTGCTGGCGAGCAAGTATCCGATATTGAGCGTGCGAGTGAAACTGTTTGAAAGTGCTTGTGCTGGTGCCGATAAGTTGGCGGACAAGGGCGTATTGTATTGCAAGATCTTGAAGGACGGGCTGCTGGTGCACGTGTTTTCGACCCACTTGCAGGCGTGGAACGACCCGTTTTCGCGAACAATGCGCAAGACGCAGATGGATTTGGTCGCGAACTTTATGCGTGCAATGGACATTGATGAAGTGAACGACGCCGTGTTGATTGTGGGAGACCTGAACGTCGATTACTGGCTGAACAAGACGAACGGCGAGTACGACGAGATGTTGGACATTTTCGACGCCAAGGATCCGTCGGACGTGCAGTCGCGGAGACTTGGCAATCATGCGTCGGGTGCGGATATGGAGAAGAAGACAGTGGGGGACTTCAAGCACTTGCGCAAGCACAGCTTTGACCCGCGCGTGAATGCTTTGGCCGCCGACGGCTTGAGCTCGGACGGGAGCCTCGAGCTGCTGGACTACATTCTCTACTCGCGCAGTCACCGCCAGCCAAAGACCGCTTCGAGCTGGGTCCAGCCACTGAGTACGGTGACGCCATGGGAGTGGCGGGGGCAACCCCAGTACAACCTGTCGGACCACTTCCCTGTCGTTAGCGAGTTCACCTTTGAGATGTAAGTAGGTAGCAAGATGGTGAGTGGTGGTGGGTGGATGAATGGGCGGAAGGTTGGGCCACGCCTTTGTGTGTAGGGTGATAGAGGCTCTGGCCTGGACAAGGAATGGGTCTGGGTCGAGTCTGTTGGGCGTGCTTTTAAATTGCGGAAAAACATAATATGCATAGGAATTTACCCGTAAGAGGTGGTTGAAATACAAGTTGTCTCGTCCAAGGGGACCCTGTTGCACTTGACGAGCCAACGTTCGGCGACGCCGAGGATTGCCGAGGTGGAGAGGTGCCTTTACAGTTGAACCGGTTCTCCCCACGTCACAGAGTGTGACGTCGGTAGACCGGCAGCGGTACTTGACGTCCGGATGGATTTTCCACAGCTATACCCTCTTCTGTGCTCTATGTCCAGACCGCCCCAGCTTTCTAGCGCAAACGTTGTTCGTTCAAGGCGATAGTAGCACCGACGAAGGACACAACGTCTATGTGCAAGGACTTGACGCCTGTTCCGTGCAGGGGTGGACTTGAGCGACTGACGATCGCTTTGGGCGGTCAGGACGTTCGCTCAGCTTGTCACCAACTTTGTCCAAAGAGCGTACAATCGTAGCGGCAAACGTTTGTAATTCCCCGCTGGAACAACAACCGGTGCACGAGCCCGTCGTCAAACTTTCGTCACGAAACTCGACGTTCGTCCGCACAGCGCCCATCAAGTGCGTCCGCGCTATAGAGGCAAAAGTAGGACAACGATCGCAGTGGAGAGGCGAGTGTCATGGCAGCCTCGATATCGTACCAGCTGAGTCAAGCTCGACGCCAAGTGTGCGTGACGCACCGCTCCGAATTGCCCACGACCACACAGGTGCTGCCTCACGTCCTTGACCATCAGTACGGCAGCTGCTGATGCTGTCCGTGAGCCCCGTATGCAAGCGAAAGGACTGCCGATTAGATGCGCGTCATCCACCGCACGTTTCCGTCTTCAGTAGCGATTTGTCCATTATACGGGCAGCAATGCAAAGCGTGAAATTTGGGCTTGAGCATTGGGAGGCACAGACAGATCCATCGAACTGTCGTTGGCCCGACACGAGCAAGTAGCATCGCGAGCTCTCTCCTGGTGCCTCCATTAGACTGCCACCGACGCAACGCCCTCGAAGCGGCACGGAAGCGAAGTCGATGCCGGTGCTTCGATCTCGAAGGTCACGGAACATCAATGGACATCGCCAGTTTGTCACAAGAACAACTCATTTGAACTGTACGCAACTTTGCGATTCTAAATTGCAGGCGGGGAAACGCAGGGCCCGAGTTTACAATGACTCGTGTCGGTCTGTGCATGTGTGTGTGTGCATGTGCATGTGTGTGTGTGGGTTAGTCATCGATCGACCTGTGAAAGCCGATCTACGACACTCTCCGGTGTATCACTCGTCGCGTCGTGCTGAAATAGGCAAAAAGGCTCAACGATCGGGCAAGAAAGTTGAGACATTGCGAGGGCTGCTCCAGTCGCCGTACGCTCGTCGGTCGGCCCATCAATAAACAACGCACACCAATAACGCACACTACTGGCCGCGCCAGGGAGTCAGTCCGTCCGTCCGTCCGTCGTCGTCGTCGTCGTCGTCGTCGCCGGTTCGACGGCCCTCTGCCCCACAATCGAATCCGCCACGCTGCACGCGCTGGTCCCCCGCGCCACTTCGACGCGTCCCGTCCCGAGCCACAGCGGCTGGCGGTCGTGGCGACTCGTCCGTCGCCTCTCCAGCCCCTCCTCGTCTCTGCCTGCTCTCCTGCTCTTCGTCCGCCCCGCACGCGCTCATGAGCCACACGTCGTCCGGTTCGCACTCGCGGAGGGAACGCACCGCCAGCGTCGACAAGACGTCGTCGTCGTCGTCGTCGCTCTTTCGCCGCTTGCAGGGCAAGAAGAGCAGCAGCAGTAGCCACAGTCACAGCAATGCCCTCAGCAGTAGCTACAACAGCGCGAGCTACAGCCACAATAGCAGTGGCAGCTCGACGGCCATCGAGTCGCTCGCGGCGTCGCAGCCGCCGCCCCGCCCCGCGCACCGCCGCATGTTGTCGCGCGACCGCAAGCGGCCGATGGTCATCTACTACTCCCCCACTGCTGTGGCGGCCCTCAGCGCGTCAACGGCGACCGGCGCCGCAGCAACTGCGCCACCGACAACGGCGCTCGACAGCTGCACCAGCAGCTGCAGCAGTATGTTCACGGACAACGAGCTGTCGGACGACGAGTCCCCGCGGTCCCGACGCGGCGGCGGCGACGACCGCTTCGACGTCGACGCCAGAGCGGACTTTGCCGCGAGCACCGGCTCGAGGGACCTGCGGCCGCGCGGGGCCGGGGGCGCGTTCTCGCGCATGTCGCAGAGCTTCACGCGCGCGTCCGAGCGCTTGGACGCGTCGGCGGGCGCGCGCCCGAGCGTCAAGTACGACGTGGCGTGGCGCGAGGACGACGACAGCGCGTGCTGCCAGCTGTGCTTCGCCATGTTCACGAAGCTGTCGCGGCGGCGCCACCACTGCCGCGTGTGCGGCGAACTCGTGTGCGGCGCGTGCTCGCAGGCGATGGTGTCGCTCACGGACAAGTTCACGGCCCCGCGGCGCGCCTGCGCGGCCTGCTGCGGCCTTTTGCAGGCCATGGCGCGCGCGGGCGACGGCCGCGTGAAGGTCGTCGAGGCCGACGGGGCCGGCGCTGCGCCGTTCAAGCGGCACCACCAGTCGGCGCCGGTGGGGGCCACGTGCCACTCGCCGTCGATGCCCGCGGCCGTGGCCACGCCGCGCTATCGCGACCGACTGACGGAAGTGCAGCGGGTCATGGCGGCCGGCGAGTTGTCGCGGCGTCGCGCGAGCGCCGAGAAGAAGATGTACGTCATTTCGAGCCGCTGGCTGCGGCAGTGGATGGCGTTCACGTCGTCGGCCTCGAGCTACGACTCGCGGTGCAGTTTGGGCTACGGCTTCAGCACCGACGTGGCCGTGGCGGCGTCTCCCCGGCACAACGTCGACGCCAAGAGCGCAGGCAGTGCGCCGGGACCCATTGACAATTTGTCGCTGCTGGAGCTCTCGGGCGGCAAGTTGGTGCGTCGCCCCGGCCTCGTGCGGGACGAGGCGTTCTCCGGCGACGCCGCGAGCGCCGGGGACGACGGCGCAGACTTTCAGTTGATTTCGCCCGAAGTGTGGGAAGTCTTCCAGCGGCTGTACGGTGGGGCGCCGGCCATTGCAGTCAACTTGACCTGCGCCGACCCGATGGCGTGGCGGATCGACGTCCCGGGGCTGCTGGTCGCCGGCACGAACGCCAATGGCACGAAAGTCCAAGTGCCGCCTGCGGTCGAGCGCGCGCTGACTGCGCGGCACAAGGTCGGGATTGAGGTCGCGAACGTGCGGGATCGGTCGCATAGGGCCCGAACGCCAGTGGCATCGGCTTCGCATCGGTCCGCCGACAGTCGGTGCACGACGTCCAAGTCCAAGCCACAAGCGCCCAAGAGTCCGGCCGAGACGGTCACGAGCAGCGGCAGCAGCAGCAGCAGCAGCTCGTTGAGCGAAGAGAAGGAGCGCGGCCGCAGTCCGAAGCGAAGTGGGAAGATGCAGCTGGAGGACTTGGAAGCCGACGTCGCTGCTCTGGCGGTGGATGTGGCAAAGGCCCCGGCCGTGGCCGAGGACGACATTCGGGCCACCACTTCTGCACGAAGCCCAACCGCTGCATTAGCAGCTTCAGCGTTTGCTGTTGCAATGAAGCAGGCGAGACTGAACGCGCAGAAGGCCATTGACGATCGGGCGTCGCGTGTGATCGCAGCTTAGAGTCGGTGTTGTGAAACAGTGTTGTTTATGGAGCAAGTCAACGCACGCGCTCGAGCGTGTCGACGGCCCCTTCGTATCTCTCTATCTATAAAAACATGCACGTTGCGAGTTAACAATGCAAGCAAAGGATGGGTTGGGCTGTCTATAGCAGTTGGCTTGAACACGACGTGGCCCTTCACTGCTCGACGGCGCAATTGCCACTGGGTGTAGCCACAATATGTGTTTGCTCTCGCCCACTATCCCGTCACGTGAAGAAGTTGCACGAGTGGGCCACAGAACGATAACAGCGCCGACCTCGGACTCGATCTCGACACGAGTGTCGATGTTAGTCGGACACAGCACAATCAAAAGCGACCCGCACAAGTGCTTGAGAAAAGGAAGAAAGTGCCGCTGCAAAAGTCGGGTCTGTTGCAACTCACGGCCTCGATCGGATCAGCTTCAGCAGGTGGAAAAAGGCTCTGCACTCTCTCTCGGGATGGACAACGCAGCAGATGACGCGCGAAGCAAACGATTGACGTTCGACGCAGTGTGTTTGGCTCATACGACAGTGAGACAGAGTAACGTCTTGTCGCACCAGCCGGTCGCGAACGGACGTCGAAGACACTCGCAGCGTCACGACGACTTTTTACGACGCTAAAGCTGAATAAACTGTAGACATATTTTTCTGCCTGGCTGGCAAACTATCCCAAAGTGTACTTTCGGGCAAGTTTAGATGGCCGATCCCCTGTGTACATTAAAAGGATACCCGATGGAGTTTGCTAGGAGCTAACTGTGTCGATACTGCGTCGTCATTACGTATTGTCTTGCGCTTTGTATCGTCAAATGCCACGAGTCTTACGTCGCTACTAAGGCTCGACGAGATAGCAGGTAGGAATGAGTGCTTAGCGACGACGTAGTGGAGTTCAATGTGCTGCGAACCTGAAAGAGCGCAACGTTCTACCGACTTCGTGATCCGTTGATCTGCTCATCGACAGTGCCAAACGTAGTGCAAGACCTAAAGCAAAAGACGTTCGATTTGGACCAACCTTCCTCGCTGGGTATCCCTGATGCTATTACTTTTGGCAAACACCATGCAGAATCAAGGCTCAAGTGTTGTTGTTGAAGGTGAGGTATATTGAGGAACGTTATCGACCAACAATACCCTTCCAGAGAGATTAAACTGTCTGGTGTTGCTATCTATGATGAGTGAAGTCGCTACCGTGTGAGGAGCAGTTCTCCTGACCACCATTAGCTGTGCTGGCAATGCCCTCTCGCGGGTAGTTTGCATGTTGCGATTATTCGATCCACGGTCGAGTTCGCCTGATGTCTCGAGCCAGTGGTTGACGTCGTGCTGTATGTGATGCGTGATGTCCGTATAGATGTTCCTATCTGTCAGATCGTGAACTTGAAGAGTTGTCTTGGTATTCATCGCAGTGTTCGCTGCGACTTCTGCCATCATATTATATTCCCGGATGTGGTGAGCCCAGCTGGCGACTGATACATCGTCAGCCAATACTCGCGCTTGTCGGTATAGTGCGGCTAGGTTCGACTTGCGAGGTGAGCGATACCCTTGGAGTTATTTAAGTACCATTACATTGTCCCCAATGACATGCAACGGTAGTATTTCGCTGTGTTTTGCCTGCCGTAGGCCTTGAATGAGACCATTAAATCCAGCCGAATGGTTTGTAGTCGTCCCCACTTGAAGTGATATACTAACCATCCAGACGATTGTAGCGGCATGTGTCTGTGGGTGAACACAGACAATGACGGAGCCTGAGCCTCCTGGTCCGGGGTTTCCCCGTGAACCACCATTGAAGAATAGCAAATACAGGTTCGTTGCAAAGGCTGGTTGAGCGTTTAGCAGCAGTATTGGGGTCCCAGTGTGTTGTAGAGAATCAAGGCTCAAGTGACGTGTATTGCATGTACACGTCTTCCTTCGCGCTCCGAATTTCGCATCGCACAATGTGCAGAAGGACTACGTGGCACCTGACCAGGGGCTTTCTAGCACGCTGAGCAAACGATAGCGACAAAAGGGACGTTGCAGTTGCCTCACTGTTTTTCATCTTCCATTGCTGACCATGTACCTGCATGAACGCTGTGTCGGCAGCCATTCACTTGATCAATGCAGACACATATACAGCATTGAGTGGAACACCGCAAAGCGGTTCAGTCCGTAGAGTCGTCTCTGCAACATGCAGTACTTGGCATCCGTCCAAGGCCATAAGCAGATACGCGACCTTTGTACAGTCGACCATTGAATCGACCATTGAATCGACTGTGGTCAAATAGGCGCAGCGTCGTAATGCCACTTACACTCGGCAACTCACAGCTCGAATGCAGACTACCACTAGCATCTCGAAGTCGAAAGAATGCCTCAACACACAAAACCCGCCAACTACCGACAAAGCAGAGAAGTGACGTTGTTGTGCGATCCGATTTATACCCTGGCAGCGATCCCGACAACACGCATTGCGACCTGCAGTGCTGCTTCCCTCACGTCCACAGGCCGTCACTCTTTCCTCCGAACATCGATTGCGATTGTCCTTCTGGCTGTCGTGTGGCTCTTCTCTATTGCTGCTCGTCGCGATGAGACCGTCTTCATGCCACCTTCGAAAGCAACCGATGCTACAGCTTCAACGAGAGGCCCAAGCGGCTCGCACGGATGAAAATGCCATGATTCGGGGCGCAGCTAAAGTACTTTTGCCCATCGATCGTGCCGCTGTTCTTGCCCTTTTGCTCACAAAGCTCAATGCCCACCCACGTCCCTGTAGCGAAGTGCGTTGTGCCAATAAAGCGCACCACTCCTGGTACGTTGCCAACGGTTATCAACTTGCCAATGCACGACGGCGCGCCGTCAATGTAAGCCACGTTACTGCCTGAATGACGACGTGCTCCTGGTCCTGAAGTTGCTCGTCGAAGAGCGGGGCTTGGGACGGGGTGCGCTGCGCTGGTGGCGGTCGTTCTCGTGGAAGTTCTTGCAACCGACACGTCGGTCGGTTCGCTCTTTGGCGAGTACAAATCACTCACTGCGTACGTGGAGTCGCTTCGACCGCGACGGAGTAGAGGCGGGTCCACGCTTTCCAGAAGAAACGGTTGCAGTCCGAGTTCGCCCTCGATCTGCGGTCGATGTGGGCGACTTGAATGCTGCCGCGCGAGTATCTCTCGTCGATGTTGGAACGAAAAGGAGGTAATGGGAAGCGAGAGCCGTCCTGGTCCGTCCCCAGCTGCTCGTCGGTCTCGTGTTGTTCGGCTCGTCGTGTGACGGACGTCCTCGTGGCAAGACGCGCGCTGGAACGGAACCTGCACGGGCTGATCGGGAGGATCGAGCTCGACGGCACCTTTTCGTGGCACGGAAGAAGGACTTCGGTCACGCAGGAGAAGGGTCATGGGACCAGCGCTGCTGCTGCCGAGGCGGAGTTTGATCTTTCGGACACCGCTGCGCTCTCGAAGAGGGTCACTTGGACTGCTTTCGTCGTCGTTATTGTTGTTGTTGTTGTTGTTGTTGTTGCTGCTGCTGCTGTCGCTCGCACGGGCTCTTGTCTCGGGCCATAGCGAGTGGAGGCGGTCGAAAGGTCTGCTGAGCGCACGAAAGGACCTGTTCCTGCGACGGTTCTTCAGTTTGAGCGTCGGGGTCGACCCGCTCATGGACTCCACCTCTTCCACTTGAGCTCGATCCCTCGTGCCGTCCTCTGCGTGACTGGAACGAGTTTGGCTGGTCGAAGATGCCGTGTCTTCCATTGGGTTCATGGCACTCTCCATGTCGCGGATGAGCTCGTTGTAGGCGAACGCATCGCTAGCACACGTACTTGCTTTGCCGCTGTACATGGACGCCATACTCGTCGTGCGCGTCACCCGCTCCGAGTCCTGTGCCCTTGTCGCGGCCTTCGGAGGGTCCGATGCAATGCCAAAGTCGTACAGATCCTGCAGCTGCTTGTCCAGTGTGTGCTCGACTTTGCCGCACGACGAGGAGGCAAACGTCGACGTGGACGACTTTCCACTGCACGCCGAGCGGTCGATCGACTCGAGTGCGTGTGCCTTTGTCTCGCTGGACGTCGGGACGTACATTGTGACGCCACCGCTTCGTGAGACGACAACTTTGCTCCTCGAGAGCTCAGCGTCGTCTTCATTCAGTGCCACACGATCGTGACGTCCGTCCGTCCGATCACGAGCCAACTGGACGCTGCTATGACCTGCTCGATCCATCTCCACGTCTTCAGCCTCCACCAACGACTCCTTCGCATCGTCGCCGTTGTCATGAGCCGAGAAGCTCATGTTCGTCTCCGTACCGTCGATACTTCCCACAACATTCTGCTGCTGCTGCTGCGACGTCGGGACGAATTCCAGTGCGACCTGAAGGAGCCCCGCACTGCTTCCTGCCAGTGGCAGCCAATGTGGACTCAGGTAAGTGGTCTCTGCACGGTCCACTGCGTCTCGTTCGAGTGCATCAGCACCATCGTTACTATCCTCGTTGTCCTCGTTACCGTCCGCCCTGGACGAGAGCAGTAAGTCTCCCAATGGCACACTCGTTGAACCCACGACACGCTCGCCACAGACCACGTCAATGTCGAGCCGACAGTCGCTGCCACTGACTGCTGCTCCGGTTGCGGTTGCTGCACTGAGTCGATCGTCGCGTGTCGTCGCTGTCAGCTCGTGGACGGCCCATGCAAAGTGTCCGCTCCGCCCGTCGCGAAGGCCGTGATCGGCGTGACGCCACACGGGATTCTGCATGTCGGAATGATTCAAATGGCTCGGCGACATCTGAGCCGCTCCGAGGAAGTCGCACCGCACGCGGACCCCGTCGTACGTGTCGTCCACTGCCTCTGCTCCGACGGTCGACGACCGTGGAGGCAATAGGCGACAGGCTTCGTAGACCCAGACGTGCAGCTCACCTTTCATGAGGCAGCAGTCACTCAGTCGATCGAGTCGATCGATGCGGTCGCTTGGGGTCGACAGGGCCAACACAATGGGGTGCCCCGGCGTGCAACACGACGGGCGACTGCTTTCGAGGATCGGCAGGTCGTCGTACTCGTACGTCAACGTGCCGTCTCCGTTCGACGACACGTCCGACGGTGAGGGGCGGAGCATTGTCACGAGCTCGTACGCGAGCAACCGCTTGAGACCGCCTGCAGCTCCAGACGGCTCGACTCCTCCTCCTGCTCCTTTCGTTCCCTCCTCCTTCTTCTCCTCCTTCTCCTCCTTCTTCTTCTCCTCCTCTTTCTCCTCCTCCTTTATCTCTTCTTCGACGTACTCCATCGACGTCATCTGCAATCGATCACGTCGAGTTGGCACGTTGTCGTCAAGAAGACGAGTGGTCTCGACCTCTCCGGCCACACGCATGTGCGTGCCTGCAGCAAACTCAGTAGTGACTATTGATGGACCCCTGAAGTTTCACGGCCGTAGAAAAGCAGCGATCGACGCGAGCAAATTGCGCATGACAAGAAGAAGAAGAAGAAGGAGGACAAGAAGAAGCAGAAGAAGAAGCAGAAGCAGAAGGAGAGCGGGCGGACTCGTTTGCAGGAAGGAGATCGGATCGTAGACGAGTGCGTGAAGGACCTCGTGTTCAGACAAAGAGACTTCTGTACCTCGAGGCCGTTTTTCACGTCGACCTCAGCCTTCCCGGGGCCATGCAATGGACTTCCCAACCCATGCCACTTAGTTGCTCGCGCGCAGTAACGAACGAGTCGATCGCTTGGCAAGTACAACACCAGTCGACCCTACAGACGACGGACGGCTCGAACGGACGTGACTGCACAGGACAGCTGCAAGTACGTGACGCATTCTACGGCTGTCCCTCTCTCGATAACGGCACGACTTTGTCGTCGTGCAATGAAACACGCGACTTCATGTCGCCTTTTCAATGCAGCTACGCTCTCGACTGGGCTGGTGGCTCAAGGCATTTATTGTCCGTCATTCGGCCGGTCGGGAGAACCGAAGGGCTGAGCGTGCGAGACGAGGGAATCGTCACGGCCGAGAGTGTAGGACACCATGTGGTCGGTCTACCTACTGTCTGCCTACAAGGAGAGTATTATCCTTCGTATAAGAACGCGTCGTAGCATTTTGCATCGGACAGAGTACTTGACACTTGACTTGATCTGGATGCGAGCGCCACGCACGCGCTATGTTCCTCGTCGTGGCTAAGCTTCGGACGGCCGAGCACGAGACGCAGGAGCCGCGACGAGATTCAAACCGATTTGCCGCCAAAGTTTGGCAAACTTCTAGAGCCCCACGTGCAGTTTCCCTCTGCATAAGCGTCGGAGGAGCTCTAATGTTTGCCACGACATGATCGTTGCGTGCGGCTGACCTCGACTTGCTACGCCCGTATCCCGAGCCTAGAGATCGAGACGCGGAGACGCCACTACAGTACCAGTTGTGCCACTCCATCGGTGTGTGCTGTAGCTCGTCGTCATGCACAAGGACGAGCTCAGTCTGTAGATAGCTTTTCGTTCCCTCCATCCAACCGATCAATCGATCGATCGATCGATGAAAGACCCGCAAATCTCGCAGAGCTGCGTCAGCTGACACGATGCGCTTTGCGTAGAAGAATAGAACGGTGGCCTCTCGTGAACAGATCCAGTCGTGCTGTAAACTGCGCAAGGAAATGACAGAGTCGTTCGATCTACCGCCCGCGTTGACTGAGCGCCTAAAGTATGTGCGCAAACCATCGGATGCAATCAGGACCGGCAGATCATTTTCCCACATACTTTGACCCACCAGTCCCGTCACCACACGACAAGTGACGACAGTGTCGTACACTCGCAGTGCTCACTCAGCTCTCGTCGAGCATTGCATTGTCCTTGTGGCTGCATCGGTATGGACATTGATGATGCGGACTTCCGGTGAAGGCGATGATGCGTCGTGTGGTTTGTTGCGTGCGTGCGTGCGTCCGTGCGTGCCGTCGAGAACTTTACAGGTCGTGTGCAAGGGCAGGAGGTCGTCCGCGCCGAAACGTTCTTTCTGCCACTCGGTGACCTCGATCCAGCACGCAGGCAGGCGCAGGCATTCCATGTCGCGTGGAAACTGCCACTCGCCCTAAATGTGCGCACGATCAGGTGCGTGTACGCAACTGGAAGCATCTCGTCCCACGGGTCGGGTCTTGTCCGTGCCCGAAAACAAGCGCGTCGTGATGGGTACAAAGGGCCACGACAGCCCCCGTACCCTGTCGTACGCCAAGTCTCCGTAACGAAAGATGGGCAGACACAAAAAGCTCTTTCGAGCAGACACAAGTCCTCTATGATCTGAGTAAATAATCGATAGCAGCATCAAACCAAATTCGACGGCGGGTTTGAACGTGGTGCTCCTATTGAGATCGTCGCCGTCGCCTGACTCTCGAACTCGCGAAAGTCTTCCAAAATGTGCCGCAAATCTTCCTGTACCTGGGCACTGCTCGGTCGGTACTCGGGTTTGTAGCTCGTGCACGCGTTCACGAGCTTTACAATGCTCTTCGGACACGACGGCGACAGCGTGGGCGAGAGCGCGCCCCTTGCAATCAGTTGCAAAATGTCCGTCTCGGGTACAGCCGACTTGTTCGCCTGCATCAAGTCGGAGAACGGAAGCGCGTGCGAGTCCATCTCGGCGATGAGGATCCCGAGCGAGTACACGTCGCTGGCGTCCGGATACGACGCGCTCGTTTCGCGCCCCAAAAGCGCTTCGGGCGAGATCCACCGGCCCGATCCGACCGCGCTGTACGACATGAGCTCTTGCTCCGTCAGGACCTCCGATCGGCCGTCCTGGCCAAAGTCGCTCAGCTTTGCACGCAGCGACTGGTCCAGCAACACGTTTCGCGAATTGCAGTTGCCGTGGACCAGACGCGGGTGCATCGCGTGCAGGTAAAGCAGCGCCTTGCTCACGTCCAGCAGCATGTTCACTTTCAGGTACGACCATTGACCTGACTGTTTGCTCGCAGTGCGATGCAGCCAGTGCCGGAGATCGCCTTGAGCCATGTACTCTGTTACAGCGCACAAGTGCGTCTCGAGCGACCAGGCGACACCGATAAAGGTCACGACTTGCGGGTGTGAGAACGTGGCTTGTCGCTTCAGCTCGCGCTGCAGCTTGTCCCGAGCGCTCCCGCCACCATCTCCATCGTCCTTCAGTGCGCGCACATCTTCGTCTCCACTGGGTGTCAGGAACTTCACCACTACCAAAGTTTCAGTCGTGCCTCCTCCAGGCGACACGGCGGCAGTCGACGCGTCTCGTGTCGCGAGCGAGGCCAACCAGATCTCGCGGGGGTTCATAGCGCTCGTGATGCTCTGTTTCCGCAGCGTGCAACGTCGCTCCGTTGGCAACAACGTCAAACTCTTGCGCATCTTCAGGCGCTGGAAGTCCAACCGCCACGGCTGGAGCTCCTCCGTGACCCAAAACTGAGAGCTGCTGGCGACGCTCGATCGCTGTTTCTTCCGTCGTCGGTGGCCGTGAGGAGACGGAGACGGCAGTGGCGTCGTGCTCGAGGCGTTCGACGTGTCGCAGCTGTCGCTGCTCTCGAGCGTCAAGTACCGCGCCCGCCTGTCCGGCGCGGCGGTCGCCCGCACGGCCCCGTTCTCTCGGCAATACCGCCCGTACGTCCGCAGGAAGAAGACAAAGAGCCCCGTCTTGTACAAGAAGAAGACGAACGGCAAACTCAAGCTGAGCACCACGAGCGTCGGCGTGTCGTGGTCGTCGCCGCCCGCGCCCCCCAGCGCCTTCTCGTCCGTCCCTAAGCTCTCAAAGAGCATCAGCCGTCGACGCCCACGCAGCGCCGCGGCCCGCGTGACGCACACGGGCCATCCACCGACGTGCTGCACTGTGCCGCTGTCCAATCCACGTGCACACGCCCTGTCCCCGAGCGCGTCGCGCACCTGTCTCGTCTCCTGCGCCCCGTCGCCCGTCCATTGACGGCGCAGTCGCACGTACTGCGCTTCGCTCACTGTCAGAAGCGTCGACGACTCGGCCGTCACGCGCGTGTCGAGCAGCTCGAGCGTCTCGACGTGCGGCAGCGTCAACAGCCACTGCAGCGGCGCTCGGTCCAAGACGCAGCGCCGGATCTGCACGTGTCGGACCGACGGCGCGGGCGTCGGCAGCGCTGCGACAGAGAGCGTCAGCCCCGAGAGCACGAGCGACGAGAGGCGCGCCGCGGTCCATCGACCGGCGGCGTCAAACGCCACGCGCGCGCCGTCGCCGTCGAGCCACAGCGTCTCGACGTCGGGCGCGTGGGCCAAGTCCAGGGCGCCGAACGTGTAGCCATGCGCCGCGTCCCCGAGCGCCACGCGCGACTCGTGAGGCCGCGTGCCATTGGTCGGCGCCAGCGCGAGGCACTGGCGACCGCGTGCAGACGAGACGAGACACGGCGGCGCGTCGAGCGGGCACGGGCTGCTGCAGTCGCGCGTGGCGGCCCAGTCGTCGGCCCGCACGGCCCACGACGCGCCGCGCAGGAGCAGTGGCCACACGAGCGGCCACGCGCGCGCTCTCGGGCGCCGGCGTGGGGGCATTTCGGCGAGTGCGGCCGCGTCTGGTGCCAGTTGGCCAGTTGGCCGGGGGGAGAAACCTGCGACACGAGACGTCTTGGTCTTTGTATGGGCCGGGCAGCGCGGGCCGCTCACTGGAGGATAACCAGTTGTGGGTGGGGTCGACACGCTCTCACCCACACTCGGCGCCTGTGGGGATGTGGCCCGCAGACGAGGCAGACAGCCCGGGGCAGCAGCTGCTGGGGGTGAGCGCTCGCCATGTCTGAAGTAGTCAGTGGCCGCACAAAGAAAGAACCGACTTGATCGATCGGCCTGTGAAACGTGACGTTGTACTGCGTGGTCCGCCGTTCGAAGCGACACTTAAGGGATGACGACTTTCGGGAGACTCGACGTGCTCGGGCGGGACCAGACCTCGTCGCGCTGAAGTAGCGCAAAGCGTCGGCCCATTTGCATGGCTCGGAACAAGCAGATAGTAGTGAGCCACCGATTCCTTTTGGTGGTCAGAGAAAGACCAAACGGGTACAAAAGACATGCGCCAGCACGCGTGTCGTGGCCGGCGTTCCTTTTTCTGCCTCGTGACTGCAGCATCAGATCCTGCAGTGTGCACGCCGTGGCAACGTCGCAATCAAAGTGGCCAGAAAGTAGCTGAGGCGCACGATAAGTTAACAACGATACGTATAGTTCACTGATCTGTCCTCGTGGACTCTTGACGAGCGATAGAGCGATGGAGCGAAACGTTACGTGGTCGGATCGAACAGCGAGACAATTTCGTTTCCACTTGTGTCAGTCTCTTCTCCGTCTTTGCTTCCGTCTGCCCGCGACTTGTTGTCCATTGATCCGCAAAGTATCGACACACGTGGCCGCTTCAATGCGACTGTTGTCTTCTTTGCGCTGTCGTTCAGAATAAAACAATTGTTGAAGAGACAACGCAACAACCTTTTTGCAACGTCGTTTAGCCGACTCTCCGACATCGTGGCAACAAGCAGAGAAGTCGGTGCTGCAATGCAAACTTTCGCTGGCTGAGTCAAAGTAAACGTGCAGATAGCTGAGGAGAAGAGTTTGCGCCAAAAGGTCTGACACCTGCGGCAAAGAAAGCAGCGCCCTCGTTTACAACGACGTCGATGTTGATCATGCCAAGACGATGGAATACCGCCTGATCAAGTACATGCCGTAGCGAATCCAGCGGCGATACAGGACGTCATTATAGTAAGGTAGGAGCAACACGCAGAAACAAGTGCGGTGTCGCGTACATTCACCAAGTGCTGGTAGCGACGGTCGAGTCAAATTCGAGAACAACTTGACAAGCACAGTGCACTTGAGTATGGTATCTATTCTTGTCGAAAGTGCTGTCCGTCGAAGTAGTGTTTACGCTAGAAATCCATCGCGTGTAGCGCTTATCTACTACGCAATCAGACACCCTCAGGAACTAATCCAACGATGCAAACAAATGGCGAGGTCGTCAGGCGAGGTCGCTATACGTCACACACCGACGACGTCAAGTCGTTAGAAAGCGGCGTCTGCGGACTGAGCTACTAAAGGTTATACCTGCGGACGAATGCACGGTATAGAGGGAGGCTGATGGGAATACAGCTGGAGGAGTGGAATGGAGCGATCGGTACGATAAATCCGCCGTGTCGTCGAGGGAGTGCGCAGTCGTCAGTCTGAAGACATGTGGTGCGGGACGCCGCAAGCCATGACGGGGTCCCTGTTCGTGGATCAAATGCGCAGTATATATAATGCCGTGTGCACGACCTGTTGCCGCGTACATGGCGTCACTAAAACAGATCTCCCTGTTCGACTTGCGCGAGGGGAGGGGGGGAGTCTCTCATCACAAGATGCTGCAGCTGTGCTAAGGTGAGGAGCGGAATCGTTTGAAATGATCGGTGGAAGTTATCGAGTCGTCTACGTGTTGGCGGTGCAAAACATGAGCTGTTTGCAGTGACACATGTGTAAGGGTCGCCACTGCAATACACCTATTGTCCACAACATTGTGCTATACTTTGCCGTCGAGCTTTGACTTGCGTTAGCTGCGTGGTATGTTGTCCTGACCGAATGTGCTGCTGCCAAACACGAGAACGTCACTGAGACAAAGATGCTTTGCATGACACGGCCCAGGCGGAGAAGTCGTGTCTAATGCAGTGAAGTGGGCTGAGCTCGAAATATAAGGTCCCGATTGAATTGAATGTAAATGTGGATACTATTTTGATATATTGTGGTGTTTGTGGATAATACTTTACAATATATTCATTGTCAATAATATGCAGCAATATTACATAAGAGGGGGGTGTCACAAAATGATCGCAGAGAGAAAATATTAGCGATTTAGATATGAGCCCATCTTTGTCTTCATCTAGCTAGATTAAACTACAATCTTCTCCGTGGGTTTCTTGCTCGCCACCCATTGCGCACATCCAGCAGCGATTGGTGGGCAATCTGGTTGACGAAGCGTCAACATCAACCAATAAGTGGAGCACCCAAGAAGATTACCCTCGAAGATAATATCCCGCCAACATCACCTCTTCTCGAGTAATGCTGATTGAATATTATCTAAACGAAGACTATTCAAAAAGGGATACATTCGTATCGAGTTTTACGTAACGGGCGGCTCACCCCGTTACAATCATTGTCCAATCTGCTCAGCTGCTCAAGCTCAAGACTCCCGCCACTCCTTCGCCGAACGTGGGATTCTTTGCAGGGTACTTACTCGTGAGCATCAAAATACGTTGTATTCCCATGGCAAGTGGCCAGGGCCTCTAGGGCGCGGCCAATATGTTATGTTGTTAGTATGTTAGAATGATGCGTCGTAATGCCCTTGACGCGAGAAAAGCGGGGGTAGACATCAAACCAGCTCATCTCATCTCGTAGACGTACATCACGCTTCAATTAGGGGCTAGTGCACTTAGCCGGAGAATGTAGCTGAGAACAACCGCACATCCAATGATGACTGTCGAAGGGAAAGTTCCCTTGTTTTCCATCCTGCCGTCTGTTTCCAGCCCGAATTCATGTGCGCGTAAGGATACTTTCGTGCATCCATTGGGCCTACGTCGACTGCGTTTTTGTGGTCGTCTATAAAACCGATCAGTGCTATGGCGCGTATCATCCTGGCATTCACACTGCATATCGAGACTGTGTAGATGGGAACTCGGCCTGTTGCCGAAAGAGCCACCACAGGACAGCGTATCGAGCGATAGTATGACTTGCATCAACCCAACTCGACGCTCAAAATGACCAAAACGGGCCCAACCAATTTCGTTGGAGGACACGAAGTCGTAGCCGACCCCTTGGACGTCGCCGAAACGGGCGCGCGTTATCATGTCGATCGCAAGCGTTTCAGATGAGTGGGTCGGTTTGTCTGGAAGAGACGACCCCTGTGCCATTGCCGCTTGGCCTCGACAAACGTGGAAAGACCTGAGTATCGAAGGAACAGGCGCTTCGCAATCGCTTCGTAAGTCATTCCTCTGTCGTCATCGCGTCGTTGGTTGGCTCAAGTAGGGGATGAGCGCAGCAGCATCGTCTACGACACCGGCCGCCCATGACCGATGCGTCAAGCACGAGTTGCAATTGATGGCCGGTGGGAAGAAGATCCACGTGCCGTGAACTGCTGCCATGGCAGTGGAGCAAGAGCCAGTTGAAGCGCGTGGTGACGAAACGCGTCAGAGGGCATTCAACACAACGAGCGGAAGCTGACTTGCCCAAACCTCAAGCCATGAGGCACCAAACAAGTCGCGCGGATGTCTAAGGGGTCACGAGGTCAATTGATCGCAACAGTCCGCTGCCTTTCTACCTCTGAAGAACGTTCTTTCGGTCTCTTTGAAAGCGGCACAGGACCATATTCAGTATGAGACGACGCGAGGGCTCGTGAGGCCATGAGCTCCGGTAGAATGTGGCAAATGGCCGTCAAGTGCTCGAGCTGGCGGACGCCCACAAAGAAGATTGAGGTCATCATTTACATAGCTCGGAGCGAGACAACCGGTTGGTAAAGCAAATGAACTTTTGTAAGAGACGGGCGGACAGCGATGAAATGGGACAGGAGGCTGGGCACGAAGTGGACGTCTTGCCTAGTTCACATGTGCACGAGAAGATGGGGTTGGAAGCTGACCTTAGCGATGGAGCTGGACACACGTCTTCCACTGATAGTACCTTTTGTCGTCAACGTTCCTTCCCTTTGTATCGCATATCCATCGAGTTTACAAGTGTAACAGCACACATATGCACGAAAAACTGTCTGCCACAACACACTCCAAGTAGTACATGTTAGCGGTCTCCGAACGCAGTACTTTGTTGTAGTTGTGGATAAGGCGTACACAAATGCGCTTCATCGGTACCGTTCTTCGTATTGTGTCCACGCATTGCACGGAAGTACATCCACACAGATACCCCAAAGTGTCAGAGGTGTGCGCGGTCCAATGCTTGCACGGCTTCAGCATTCACGAATCAAACATGACTCCCATTGTGTCCACATTATCCGCAGTGTATACGAGTATTACATGCACTTGACACGTGTGCGCTCAAAGGCTCAGCAGCTCAATTGCAGCATCGCCTTCGCGCTCAGCGTCGCTGCTTCGGTGCAAGTTGCAACGGTTCATGGTCGTTGCACTGGACCTTCCACTTGCTCTTCACCGTCATTACGTGGCAGCTACTGCGCGAGCTGCCCTTCAGGCCTTTCGTGACCTCAAAGTCCACCTGCGTCCAGTTGTTGCGCTGGTCGGGCATTGTGCAGACATGACCCACTTTGGGCTGCCCACAGCGACCGCACTTGTACATCTTCCGGTTCGCGTCGTCAGCGAGTATCTTCTTGCTGTCAAATGAAGAGACAGAGGTACTCGTCCTGCTTTGCGCCGGTAGCTCCTGCGGGTTGAGGCCACTGATGATGCTTGGTTCCTCTGGCACGGAGAGGAATTCCAGATTCATTTGCGACATGTCCATCGACAGTCCGGACGAGCGGTTTGGACCACCACGTCGACGCGCGGCGGCACGCGGAGGCAACGTGCTGCCTAGCGACGACCGACGGCCATGCAGTGAGTGCACAGCACCGCTGGCAATCGGAGAGGGCACTTGGAACTGAAACTGCTGCAGGTTCTGCTGCAACGGCTCGAGAAACATCGACGCGTCTTGCAAGGCAGCAGTCGCATCGAGGTACGCCTGATCCGACTGCCGTTGCTGCTGCACCTGGTGCTGATGCTGCTGCTGGTGCTGATGCTGCTGCTGCACGTGCTGCTGCTGCTGCATGTGATGCTGTTGTGGGGACTGCATCACTTGCTGCTGCTGCTCTTGTTTCTGCTTTGTTTGGTCCGCCAGCATGCGAAACTGGTCCAAATTGTGCAGCAAGTCGATCGGGTTCGAGTGGTGTCGCAAGTGGTAACTCGCGGGCCGCTTGCGCTTCATCTTGAGCTCCTTCACGCCTTCTTGTATACGCTGCGAGCGGTACGCCACGGGCGACGCCTCGCACGGCCAGCCATTAAACCCGTCCGCCACTGCAGCGCTCTCACTGAGCATGTGGGGCTGCAGCTGCTGCTGCTGCTGGTGACTCGCGTAGAGCTCCGTCCACGCCATCTCCTGCAGGAACGCGTCCATTTCTTCAAACGCCTCTCCTGGCGCTGCGGCTGCTGCCGGTGCAGTCGCTGTCGGGCGTCGCGCGAACGGCACCGGCGCCGGTCCCAGTGGCAGCTCCGGCAGCAGCTGCGGCCCCAACTCGAGCCGCCCGTCGGGTGGCGACGTGCGCGCCACCGTAACCCCCCGCAGCACGTCGGGATTCGAGCGCACGCGCTTGTGGCGGTGCTGCGGCGCCACGCGGTAACTGGGGCCGCCGCCGCCGTCGGCCGCAGGGCGTCCGCTCGGGACGAACGAGAACGAGAGCGGCGTCAGGAGGTCGTCGCTCTCGGTCTTTGGCGTCAGCGCGGGCGACGACGGGCCCGGCACGTCGCTGTCGAGCAGCGTCTGGTCCGAGAGCGACGCAGCGGCGGCGGGCGGCGGCCCACTGCCCTCGAGGAAGATGCAGTCGAGCGGCAGTCCGTCAAAGAGGTCGGCGTCGGCCATGACAGACTGACAGATAGACAGATAGACTGACAGACTGACTGACGTACGTACGTCGGTACGTGGCCTGTTGTTCTTCGTCTGGTTCGAGAAAGAAGGCGGCAGGGCGGGGCGCGTGAGTGCGGGGAGAACGCATACCCTGTGATACTCGACGAGCGCGGGCTGTATCGGGTTGGACGGGATAGTGTCGAGGGGGACGAGCGATTGCCTGCGTCGCGGGCGCATTGAGGCTCTCTGATAGTTGATACCCTTCGGGAGGACACTCTCGGAGGGGATGATACCCTGGCGGACGCTTAGGTGACGATACCCTGTGGAGGACACATGCAACGCTGGTCAGCTATAACGCTGCGAGAGGATACACACACACACACACACACAGTTGCACACGTAATGACACGACTCGATTCTTGACACGTGCGACCTACGGACCTCCTACTGCCAACGACCGGCGGCGAGACACACACACGCACACACTCGTTCTGCCGTCGCTCGGGACGCTACAGCGCCTGTGTGTGCGAAAACGCCATCGCGGACGAGCTGTCGAAACTGGACAGCCCACTTTCAAAGGGGAACGCAGACGACTGCTGCTGCTGCTGCTGCTCGTGCTCGTGCTGCCCCATCGTCTGGTAGAAGTTCGCGTCCAGTGCGCCGCCACGTGCGGGGTCTTGCAACAGGGTCTGTACAGCACAGCACAGCACAGCACGCGAGAGGTCCAACGATTCAGTCAGCATTCAACGCAAGCTCAACTCGGCCGCTCTCACGACGCAACAGGTCGGCATCCAGCACCACAGTCCTCCGTGCTCGCTCGCTCGCTTGCGGCTGTCAGAAAACAAAGTCACTCACCTGCAGACTCAGCGGACTCAGCTGGGACGTCGTGTCTTGTGGACGCGGGTACGAATCCCACATGCTCGTGACGCCGTGCTGCTGGGACTGCTGGGGTTGTTGCTGGTTGTCACCCATTCGGGGCAGCCCGTCTTGAATGATGTCTCCGGTGGTGCCGGCAACGCCGGGCACGAGCCACGACTCGCCGACATTCTGCTGCTGGTGGTGGTGGTGGTGGTCCAGCTGATGCGCTGGAGACGTCCCTTGACTAACTGCTCCAGTCGATGGCTGACGTTCGTAGTACCGCGGGTCATAGCTACTGTCGGTGACATACTCCTGACTCTCGTACTGCTGCTGAGGGGCATAAGGCTGCGGAGCGTACGCACTGGCAGCGTATAAACTCGGATCGCCCCCAGGCGAGTGACTCATGAGCATTGCGCGGTTTTGCTGGTACGGCTCTGCCTTCAGATCCTCCGTCAGCATGGCAACGTGGCTGACGTGCTGACCCTGCTGTATCTGTTGCTGCATGAGCTTCTCGTGAAGACGCATTTGCTGCATCTGCTGCTGTTGATCGAGCTGCTGCACAGCTTCCGCATTGTGCGCCTGCATATGCTGCTGCTGTTGCAATAATTGCAGCTGTCGCTGACGCATCAATGTCGGATTATTGTAGCCCATTGCCGCTTGCTGTGCCGCGGCAGCTTGTGCCTGCTGCTGGTTCTTCTTGTGCTGTGCGTGCGAAGCGGCGGCCTTGCTAGGGTTTTGCTTGAGCGACTTCCAGCGGATTTTCACCGAGTCCTCTGTGCGACCCTTCAAGAGCTGAGCAATTTGCGACCATTTGTTCCCGAGCCTTGCCTGCGCGGTAAGAATCACCGAGTCTTCTTCTTCAGTGTAAGGTCCCTTGTTGATGGCCGGGTCCAAGTGATTTTTCCATCGCTCACGGCACTGCTTTGGTGTACGTCCTGGAATACGCTCTGCTATCTGGCCCCAATTGTTGCAACCCTGTGTCACTAAATACTCCAGCACCTGGTCCTCTTCGAATGACCAATGACCCTTTACGAGGCCTGGCTTCAGAACCTTCCGCCAACGCTGCAAGCATTGGGCATGATTCCGACCTGGTACTAGCTCAGCAATAGCTTTCCAGTTCTTTTCGCCGTGGATGCGGACACTCTCCCGAAGGGCAGTGTCCTGGCCTTTCGTCCAGCGCTTGGTTGTTGGAGCATCCAGATCGTCCACTGCTTCCGCGTTGCTCTTGCAACTCTCGCCGTCCTCGTTGTTTCCAGCTGCTACCGATGAACCAGTGTCAGGGCGCGTGCGTTGTGTAGGCTTCTGCTCTCCTTCGACGAGCACTCGACTGCTCTGTGGACGGTCGCGCTTCACTGTTGACTGGTCGTCACTATCGTCGTGTGTGGAACTCGATGCGGTGTTGCCGCTCGGAATAAAGCCCTTCTTGTTGATTTCGAGCTCGCGTAGATTCATCTCCGACTCGTTGATGTGCGAGTTGCTCAGCAATCGCCCCATGTGCGAGATGTCTTCTTTCGAGATCACTACGGACGACGACGACAGCGATCGGCCTACGACAACACCGTCGGCATTCGGCATACCAGCCAAATTCTGAGCGGTCAGTTTGCTCGTCTGGACTTCCTTGCTGGACGTGACGCATTGCATGATCAGAAAACAGACACAGCAGAGAGAGCGATACACAAGAGCTCTGTCAATCATCGGCTTGCACACCCGTATGGCTACACAAGAGGCGACCGCTACGATAAAGCCAATCGCACAATCGATCAGGTAAACTCAACCACTGGTCGACCAAACGTACCCATCAGGACCCACAACCGCGTTAAACGAGTGGAATTTATTCGCGCCACCATTCAGCATCTTGACGCGGTCGGCAGCTGCAGCAATCAAAACAAAGAGCCATACGAACCGTCACATATTGTACTTCCACCCCCAGCTAATAGCGACACAAAAAAGCAGCGAACCACACTAAACAAAGTGCTTTTTCCCCCGCCATCCACGGCCCGTCAGACCACCACACCAACAGCCGCACAGAAGGCGCGCAGAAGGCGCACAGAAGAAGCCGCAAAGAAGAAAAAGCAGACGAGCCATTGCCGTACCATTCATCGCCTGTTTGCGCATCGCGTGCGACGCCATCGCCCGCTCCTCCTGCGCCTGCGCCTGCGCGAGTTTCGCCTGTTGGACCTGAAACTTCTGGCGCAAGTTGACGATAAACTTCTTCTTCCCGTCGAACGTCGACTCGGCCATTGCTTTGACCACGCGGAACTGCTTCTCGTCGCGCAGACGGTCCACGTAGCGGCAGAGCTCAGCGCTCTCACTGGGCGAGAGGCCGCTGAGCGCCAAGAGGAACAGCCGCGACGACTCGGCCGGCAGCGACTGCAGCAGCTGCGCGAGGAGGTCGCCAAAGTTGTCGACGGCCGACGACGTCGATGGCGGGAGGCCGTCGTCCGTGGGCGGCGCGGGCTCTGGTTGCGTGTCTGCGCCCATTGCGTCGTGGGTCATGGCCGTCCTGCCGTGGGTGAATGGTGAATGGTGAGTGGGTGAGTGGGTGAATGGGTTTTATGCTTATCGAGGGGGGCGACCCGCGTGCTGCTTTTCGGTCGAGTGCCCTGCGAGTTGTGGCTCGACGTCGTGGACGAGCGCTGGAGCGAGAGCGACGACGTGGACAACGGACGGACGGACGGCCTGTGGACGGGCGTGCAAATTGCCTTATGCGCGGACGTGCGGGTCGGGGGGGCGCTCGTTTTTTGTCGCGGCCAGCGACGCGCCGTGCGTCGTTTTGGGTCTCTCCTCTCTAATTTAATTTGTACCGCGGGCGATAAAAGGTCTGTCGTGGGTGGGTGGGGTTTAACTCGCTCGGTGGTCGAGTGCGCCTCTGACGTCGGATGGGCTTTGCTGAAGTGGTCCACGCGGGTGTTCGTTTTATAACCGATCACGCTCTGCGACACGACTGCGAAACCGAATGAACTGTCATTTGTGGTGACGGGTCGATCGTTTGATTCGGGTGCGGTGGGGACTTGTGCGTACTTAACTGACTCGGACGCGGTACATGACGCACGACGGACGCCCTCGTCGTGCACTGCTCGTTGCGGATGAGACACGAGCGCCCGTTCTCTGCGAAGTTGACACCGGCAGACTAAGACGGCAACAGAAGTGGTCAGCGGCGCCGTGGCGGGCGCGACGACTAGCCAATGACCGGTCGCCGTCGGCTGCTGCCCGCGTCCGTGCCCATCCCCCGCCGTTTGGGCTCTGCGCCCCAATGGGTGGAGAATATTGCAATACCTCGACTAGAACGTATGGATGTTTGGATGCATGTTGGATGGACGGATAGATAGATAGATAGATATGTGTGTGTGTGGTCGTCTGTATTACTGGCGCACGTACCGATCTGAGGCATCATCCGACGTGGGATGATGATGATGATGATGATGATGATGATGATCTTATACGATTGGAACGCGTGAGTGAGCCCACCGAGAACAACGAGCACTCGGTCGACACGGACATTAGCTGTGCTGCAATCGAGCGAAAGCATTCGTCTCGTCGTTGAATCAACAGCAACTACTACATGCCGATGTTGTGGACGTCGATCGGCTACTCCTGTAGCGTGTAGAGCTGTCGAGAATCGAAAAGTGGCAGCGGCTTGTTGAAGTTGCAGTGTTTTGGCACTGACTACAGATCCGACTCCTCGTCGTAGTCGAGACGCGAAAGCTGATGCGAAAGCTGACGAAAAAGCTGACGAAAAAGCTGACGAAAAAGCTGCTGATTCACGCTGTCAGGCGCGGCTTCAGTTCCGTTCGTGGGATGTACATTCTCTGATTGATCACGCCGCATGTCAGGGCGTCAATTCGCGAAAGCCCGACGTACATACTCGTACATGCAGCGTATATGCCGTTACGACTTCCGTCAGGAATGTCAGCGTTTGCTGCATGTGTAACATCGACGCAAAAGTCGCAGCACGCTATGGCCACCTCTTACTGTCGTGATTGTCGAGGCAGAGCCACATCTATCCGTTCCTTCGTCTACTTTGCGATATCATACGTCCAGTTGCGACAATGTGAGGATCATTCACTTCCTTGTCGAATGAAGCACAAGTGTCGCATCAGTTCGTTGAGCTCGAGCTCGTGCAATACTAAAGCGACGTCTTGATGAGTCGCAGTGCGCCATCCCCGTCCCACATGTGACTGCGCAGGTAACCAACTTGACCAGACTTGCGCTACGGCCACGTGTGTCAAAAAAGAGATTTTCGGCTCACGACTCATTCGTTCGCGTGACGTGGGTCAGCTTCCATCTGCATCCTGTATACGCGAAAAGCGTGACCTTCCCAGTCTCATCGTTCGACATCGATACTGTATATAAAAAGAAACGATCTCGCGACGGGTATCGTTACTTCTGACGAGAGCCGCGCGTTCGTGACATTGTCCGACAAATATCACAGTACCAGCAAATGAGCAAATATTCCCAACGCGCTGGACGTCGGTCACCTGACGTTCACCCGCACACTCGTTTGCAGCTGCAGACGTTCCTCCTGTGCGTTCCGGCGCTCGCAGGACTGTCTGCTACGGCCGTGAGCAGACTCGGCGGACCGACACCAGGCGCAGCCCTTGCAAAAAAGGGGTTGCACCTGATTCTCAGCTGACCTGGCCACGCGGCCGCTCTGTTTCCTGCACTACTGAATAGCATATTGGCCGGATCACGGGCAGGCAGTCGTCGCTCGCATCCATTGGGCGCCGCGTGCTGGATTTCAATACGATCTTCCGTCCCGTCCAGCGCGTATTATCTTTCGCAGGTCCAAGCGAACTTCCGCTCCTTCCGCCTATCGCACGTCGCCCTTCACGTAGGACTTGGGCCAACACCTCAGGAACCTCTGGAGCTCCTCACTTTGGAGTTTGCCACGAAGCGAGAAAAGCGCTGCCGACCGAATCTTTCCGTCTGTCTGTCTCTCTCTCTCGTTCTCTGTCGCATGCACTTCCCGGCGGCTTTCGTTGCTGCGGTCGCATTGGCCCTCGGCCCTGCGACCGCGTGGACGTTCAACGCGTCGAACGGGACCTCAGCGGGCGAGAAGGGGGACGTCCACGTGCCGCTGTACCGCTCGTGGACCATCTCGAGCTTTGCCCAGCTAGAGCAGCTGTACCTGGCACTCCCCGGCCGTGTGTTTGTCCAGCTCGACCCATCGCTGTTGCCAGAGACCGACGCGCCTGCCGATCGAGCTCCTTCTGTGCCGGGTGTGGTGGATGGATTCACGCCGGGTGTCAAGCCTGGATTCGTGCCGGGCGTCGAGCCTGGATTCATCCCTGGATCATCGCCATCTGGTGACTCGAAGTCGTCTGCCGATGCCCCCGCGGCCAAGGCTGCTGCTGCTATTCCAGGCGTTGTATCTGGAGTCACGCCGGGTGTCAAGCCTGGATTCGTGCCGGGCGTCGAGCCTGGATTCATCCCTGGATCATCGCCATCTGGTGACTCGAAGTCGTCTGCCGATGCCCCCGCGGCCAAGGCTGCTGCTGCTATTCC
>JAPPWB010000241.1:0-31682 GCA_029452305.1 Hyaloperonospora parasitica | reverse complement strand
AGCTACATTCCTACGGTACAAGTACTCCAATGGAGTCTCGTTCGACCGCTTAAGGGGTTGGTAGTAGAGTCTCCCAACCGAAATGCCGTTCTTCCCTCCGTATTTGACCACGGAGCCTTCCAGGGGTGCCTTCCACGAAGTCCGCGTCGAGAGACTGAGCTGTTTATACCAATCACGCGCCAGTCTTGTAAGAAGATCGCTGAACACCAGGCACGTCTCCGCATCAGGCGCCTGGTCGCGTGGGAACGCTAACTTCACCTTACTGATCCATTTTCTCGCTCGTTCTTCATTCTTCTCCCGTCCGGCAAACTCTTTCCGTTTGGCCATGGTAGACATCCGAATCCTTTGGTTTGAGAAACCACCACCATCCGGTGTTCCTGCCGTTGCCACCTGTGGTAATCTCTTATTACCTTGGTCCCGGCGCGCAAGATCATGGTCGTGCGATCTACTAAGACGCGATCCAACCGACTCCATGTCTACATCTGGCATATCAATCTCCGTTTCGGGTGGGTGAATAGCCGATCGCTCGGTGTTCATACGGGCTTGTTCTAGCTCATATTTCTTCATGGCTGTTCGAAAATAGGAATTAACCTGATCTGATTACACCACGTTCATGAATGAACTGCGTCGCCGGTGGCTTTCCCGCTTGCGCCTCTGCCTCGTTCCGTTCAAATTTCTTCCGCAATAGATCCGCGCCCCTTGGTCCTGGCGACATCCGTTGGATCTCGAACGAAGCATTCAAGTCCTCTTCCGACTCCGCTGAATCATAACGGGACGATCCAGTGTGTTCATCCTTGGAGAAATCGTTGATCGGCGTGAGAAATTGATTCATCTTGACTCGCGACGTGGTCCGTTGACCCGTGGTGTCGATCGGCGGGGTCGGGTTGTCTCCGGGGTCACGTATGACAATGAGTGGACTCAACCTGTTAAACAGCGACTGTCCGGCAGCGATCACTCGATCGTGGTTGCAATCTAGTAGCGTTTGCGCATTGAACATTCCAGTAGTGAACCCCGCGCTTGTTTGTAGGTTAATTAAATACCGCAGCGCCTCTAACACGTTGGGAGTTGGTTTGAGTGCTGATATCGGTCCACGTAGCGGTCCGGTCAGCTTTGGATTGGTCGTCTTCAGCACTGCACCACTCGACAACAGCTTCTCCAGCTCCTTCAAATGGTATTCTTGACTGATTTCGTCGAATCGCCAATCTTCAAACTTCACTTCGAGATCCACTGACTGTGAGGCTTGATCCATCTTCTCCGTCTTGAACTTGTCTCTGTCTTGCCTGTTCTTGTAGAGGTCTCGATTTTTTATCACCGCAGCCAGCTTCTTAAATTCGTCCGAACTCTTCACTTCTTTTTTTGTCATTTCTGATGGTTCGTCCAATATGAATGAAAATCGTTTGGGGATTCTCCTAGGACTTTCATCCTGCAGATCGTGCTTTGCAGCGCAATCTGCAGTGGCCCCCGAAGAGACCTCATGAGGGGGTTGAGGTTTTTCTTCACGATCGTGCGACCGATCTTCCTCTTTTATTTTCTTGTCGTCAAAGCCCCTCCCAAAACTTTGACGATCTGTAGATCCTTCATTCTCACGCATCTGCGACGATCCCTTTTTCGCTGGCGCTTCTATCCCAGGTTCGGTCTTTAGGCTGTCCTCTTCGCTCAGGGACTCACAGTAAAATCCCTAATCACCAGAAGATCCGGGCACGCGCACCATTGTGGTGGAGTGGTGATCACAAATTCCTTGTGGTCCCGAATCTTCACTGGCACCCGGACGACCGACTAACGGAGGGGGCACCCCGATTCCGTTCTCTGTGTATTCTTTCTCACCTTGTGTACCCGTCGGTGGTGCGGGTTGCGCTCTTCTTGGTGGACTTGAGTTGAAGCTGAACTTGACCGTTTTGGGGATAGGGGTTGATCGGGTGGAAACTCGTCACCCGGTCAAACGTGGGGTGGATCGAGCGTAAATTGTTCACTCGATCGCAAGTACACTTGGGCGCTCTCCCATAGTCGCCTGTATCCAAAGGTGATGCTCGATCCGCAAGCCTTCTGACCACTTGAGCCGTCTCGCGATCTTGAATCTGAACCGTTAAGTTTCCTGCGTTCGATCGCAGTTAGGGGGTGGGGGTGGTAAGAACTGATGTTCCGCCTGGCCAAACAATCCAAAGGCGACGTTTGGATAGACACAGGCCACTCCCAACTCGACGGGAGGCCAAACTTCCTGCCCGGGAGAAGTTGACGCGTGTCTTTCGTTGCAAACTCAATTCTCTTTAATGTCAACCAGCCAAATCCAGAACATATGACTATGCCTATCTGTTCTCTGGATCAATGTTGCGTATCGCCTGTCGACGTAATTCACCTCGTGAATCATGTGATCCACAGCAGATATTCCGTAGTGGATCGCTAGGTGGTGGATCTCTCCGTGGTGGATCGCTTGGGTAGTGGGTCGCGGAATGTGATCCACACCAATTATGTGTCCGCACATTAATGTGTCCACACAATCAAGCATTACACACCCAGGGTGGATTGTGATCAATCTCTCGAGCCTCTGATGAGGTATCCACCGTCGAATCGCCGTTACTTCTGAGACCTCGCATGTTTGATGATCTTGACGATCCACTCCTCCAGCTCGTTTCCATATTCACCTATCTTCCATTGTCGTTAGCGATCCAGTACTCCAGTTGATGCTGACCCCTTGAGCGATCCGGTCCTTGTAGCTTGGTGATCCAAGCCCTTGATCGCGGATCGTGATCGGTCAGTCGTCGATCCTTGACTATACTCCTTCTTGGCCGTTAGGTAGACCAATCCGCATAATTTTCACTGTTGTTTTCTGTCACTCAGTCGTTTGATCCCATCATTCGTGCCAATGAGCCTATCTCCGAACGCACTCCACCAATCAAATCGATCTCGCACTTAATGCGGTAGGCGCAATCCAAACTTTCCATCATTATTCATCTGCGCTTCTGCACAGTTGTATGAACAGCTCAAAGTGATATATAAGTTTCTGCCTCGACAGCTTATTTGTTAAGAGCCTTAATATGTAAGAAAGTACCTTTTCTTTGGTCATATCGAGTCCAAGTTGCATGAAACTGACGATAGAGGTAGGCTGCTCGTCATTTTCGAGGCATACAGCATGGCGCTGCTGGTCGGACCACTTACAGTCCGAATCATGTGCTCGACCGCTACCTATCTGACATTGCTAAAATAAGCTCTTGGCGTGGCATGAAATCTGTACTTTACCATTTCATTCATAGTGGGAAGGTATGTGGCCAATTTACGGACTACGCATTGCAATCAGGTGTACCGAGGCACCGCGGACTATACCGATCTACGGTAAAAATTATCGTACACGGTGAGCAGTGTAAAAGGATGCCACAATACTTACATGCACTCGTCGAATAGGAGGTAGCGATCTAAATGACTATCACAAATCTATATTGAATGGTAGTAGAAGAGTCTTGACATAGTACGGTGTTTTGTCAGAAGTCTTTCCATACTAACCTAAACATGGATGATGGAAGATGATTGTTTACAGTATAGCTGATGACCTTCCATTGCGGGCACCCATAATTTTTGTAGGCCTTGTTGGGTAATTGCATCACATTAACAGATGCGGAGAGATTCTTGATCATCACCCGCTGAGGTATGTATCGCGAATAATATCCAGGTAAATATCATTCTTGATTGACATGTGCGAATGTAGATTTTATGTAACTGTTCACCCCGTTACAGACGACAGTATTGATCGGTGCCCCGCTGTCTCACGTACGCTATTTTTTTAAAGAAACCGTAAATCGACTGCACTACAACACATCGTTATAATATCAAAGATCCGTGATCGTTAGTCAACGTCATTCGGTACAATTGAATGTGAACCTGTGAAGATTATGTCTGTACACCAAAGCTATGAATTAACATTTGTGCACATCTCATTGCGCGCGTCATTAATCATGAAAGACATGTTGGCTTATACGATGGTCCATGTTAGCCGGAACACGGTGCGTTAGCAATTACTGGTGAACATTTATTACCAATCTCGATATTACTTTCAGAGGTAAAAATCGTATACTATTACTGTCAGAGGTATAACTTCCATAATATAGTTAGAGGTAAAACCTTATAACATCACCCTTCAGAGCACACATGTCGGATTCTATTCGTACAGATCTTATATCGTGAACCGTATTAGGTAAGGTTATACTCACATTGACTTTTCATAATTGTTAATGTCATGCAACAAGCCTACGCTACCAAGTCCATCAAACTTCTTCCTTGACCAAGCACACAGGGAAAGTGTTCTCATGAAGTCGGCCTTCTAGAGAACATTTATGTAGACGATCTGGTTCTAACAGTCTCCAGAGTGTTGTTTTCGGATGCATCCTGAGCTCATGGCTGGACTGGTCCTGCGTCTCGCCAAGTGGTCTTCACAGAATGCGTGGGCGTGCGAAACCGCCGAGTCATTGCGCAGCGAACGCCGTCACGCGCCTGAGGCACGTCAACTTGTCGCAATTGCCACCCACTTCGGTAGGCTCCAGCCAAGACTTTGCTGCGCAAAGACCCCCCCCCTTCGCTTACAGAGGTGACGTATGTCGTAGCCGACATGACAACCATGTTCGACTGTCGTAAGACGAGTAATGAAGCAGCGACAACCTCGACTCTATCCCTAGAGCCTATGTCGACCCGCGCATGCTCGTTGGAATAACCCCTAGAAGTGCGCTGAAAGATGCGGCACTGTGTATGATGGTCGGACTTACGAGCACAGTCGAAGGGCAGTTGGAGTTGATGGAAAGAGCAGCAAACAGGTACAAGAGGTTTGCATTGGAATGCACGAACAGAGGCGGCCTCGAGTCCTTTAAATGATTAAAACTTGCGCGCATGACGTCGTCTCGATTCCTTACTTTGCTCTTGAACGCATTTGCGTAGCTTCGGTTCCGACCGCATCGTCCGCGTGTGGTACTGTATCTTGTAGCTCTACGCACAAGCAAAAGGCGAGCGGTGTCTACCAATGGAACGTTCTGGAACGTACTTTGCTCACTATTCGCACTCGGCGCCCGCTCCATCCACAGCAGTCGCTCAAACTTGAATTTTCTCGACACCTTCTCCCGCTATGGCAATTCACGCAGACGAAGTCGCCGAACTGCAGACGCTGCTGGCGCAAGCCAAAACTGCCGGCAACCGGCGCGATCTGGAGCAGCTCCTGCATCGCAAGCAAAAGGCGCTCGAGGTCGTCGAGGTGGTATCACCACCGCCACAGACGGTACTGGCTCCCGTCACGACCGTCGGTGGTGACGTCGCGACGTTCTCGGAGATCGGTCGCTTCGGCTGGGAGGACGAGGGGTACGGCAAAGATAAGGTGGCGGTCTACGTCATGTCGGGGATCGATGGCGTGGGCCTCGTGCCCAAGGAGAACATCACGTGCGACTTTACCAAGACGTCGTTTGACTTGAAGGTAGAGGAGGTGAAACGGTTGGCTGCGATCCAAGTGGTCGCATGAGGGGCACGTCTGATGAGTGACTGGTTGTTGTTACGTGGGCAGATTCTCGGGCTGAACGGCAAGAACTATCGGTGGGGACGTAGAAATACAGTCGTACTGAAACTTGGAGTAGTGGAACCAGTAGCACTACTTGTAGTTGTAGTTGAAATCGTCGTCGTCGTCGTCGTAGTAGTAGCTGTAGTAGTAGTGCGTCTTTTTTCACTTGCAAGGGAGACGGGACGTGGACTGACGCGGTGGTGGCTTGTGCAGGTTGTTCAAGCAGCCCTTAGACAAGGAGATCGACCCGGCGAAGAGCTCGTTCCGCGTCAAGAAGAATCGCGTGGCCATTTCGTTGCACAAGGTGGACAAGAACGCAATGTGGACGAACCTCACGGCCAAGAATCCGCTCAAGACGAGCAAACCCGACACAAGTGACCCGAGTGCGAGTATCATGGACATGATGAAGGTGCGGGTGGAAACGTTGGGGGATGGAGGAGTCGAGAACCTGTGACTGACTCACGTTTGATGTGCATTGACTGGACAGAACATGTACGACGAAGGGGACGACGAGATGAAGAGTACGATCTCCAAGGCGTGGTACGAGAGCCGCAATAAGACGGGCGCAGCTGCTAGTCCGTTCTGAGCGTGCGTGCAGGCATCTGCCTGTTGCAGTTAGTTGCCCACGACGAAGACGGACCGACGGACCGGCGGACGATGCAGGTCTAAACTGTGTCTAGTGACGACTTTATTATCCATGTTGCTCTCTTGCTGTATCGCTTCAGTCGTCTTCATGCTGCCTAAGTGTCGCACTGTCGCATGCGCCGTCGCAATATCGACCTGATCGCCCTTCCACGTCGGACACGTTGCTTACGCAACTGACAGTAGACTGCCTCCAACTATCGCCTGGTCCTACGCAATGCCTTACACTGTGTAATGGACGTTTGCGTGCAGCGTCACTGGTCCTCTGCACATCGTCCGCTGGAGAAAACTATGCGCTGCAGTTGGCTCATCCCAACCGCAACGAATGAGTGCAAATCAGTCACACGAGCACGAGCACCTGACCGTCATTTCTCCATCAAGAGTCGATTGCACCCGAAAGGCACAAAACCCCTCGATGCTCTTTGAATCGAGCGAATAACAACTGGACGTTTGTTTGTCGATCGACCAGTATCGCAATTGGCCATGGAGGACCTATACGGAGACTTGGACACGTCCACGAGCGCGCTCGAGAAGAGAGAAGCAGTACAACAAAAGACGCAAGTCGAGCAGGAAAACGCGCGACTACGCCGCGAGTTGGCTCAATTGCAGGCACAAAATCGTCAATTAGGCGCCGCGCACAAGCAACTGGAGATCAACATCTCGACACTCTTTGCCACGGCGCAACTGGAACTCGGACGTAAGGACAAGGAGATCCAACGGCTGAGAAGTCAATTGGAAGAGCAAGGACCGGCTATGAGACGATGAAGGGAACAGGAGAGAACACGAAAGAGTATCTGACCACTCTCTCATTTTTTCTTGGTGGGTGGTCGTTGCATAAATAAAAAATAGCCATGCACACGCATGCGTTCGTCATCGTTCGGAGCACTCCGTAAAATGTCTATCGCCTCATCTGTTGGCTACTCATTCCGTCTCCGCCTCTCTTGGCCTTGCGTCGCAATGTCCTCACTGTCTGAGAATCTTCGTCTGTCTACTGTCCGGACAAAAAGGCGCGCAACTGCTTGTCATTCTCCTGGGAAGTGTACTGTGCAACCCCTACCAGTAGCAACAACAGGTGGAGAGCGGGAGCGCGCTCGACATGTACTTGAATATGCAACTCTTCAGCAGTGCGTCGGCGTCAACACCTTCGCCAGCGCAACACACGCACGGCTGTTCAATGTCGTGGTCGGTTTCACCCATATCGTGGCTCTACGCATCCTGTGGCGACGAATTCGTTGGGCCGACGACCACCTCTTCTGAATCCGGCACAGAAACGCCGGACAGTTTGACTCCACCACCGCTTTTCAGCTGCTGCAACAGTGTGTCGAGGCAGCTGACGTCGTATTCGTCCAACAGCGACGTCTCAAAGTCCTCGAGTTTCTTCATTACTGCCTGCTAATACGCCGCAAAGCACAAATTGTCAATGATCCACTCATAAGAAAGCAACTATCAAAGCAGACAAGACCATTGGACGGGCTCAACTACCTGCTCGCCTTCCGTGAAATTGTAGTGGTCGGAGTCAGGCAATAGAGGGAGGTCGTCATCCAGAAACGCCAATTGATTGTTCACGTCTGCGACTGATGTGCTGTCGGAAGCGGCAGCGGTCCCGCGAAGCAAATCGCTTGTGTTACCCACAGCAAGCGTACTTCCATGTGGAGTCGACTCGATCGGTGCCGTCGTCGCAGTCACCGGCGGTGTCGATACAGAAGGCGTCGACGCAGTCGATACCGGCGTGCTCGTAGTGACGGCTGCTCCATCTTTAGGGTGCATGCCCGGCACAGCATCAACATGACCCGAGCTACTGCTCAGAGCATTGAGCGGCGAGAAAATGCTCAGCACGTTATTCTGTTCTTCATCTGAGTGCAAAGAAGGAGGCGTGCTGGATGGCAACGACATCGCGAACAGGTTCGGGTCACCCAAAGGGTTCGGCACTTCGAGAACAGTAGACAATCCTTTCGCTGCCAAATCGCATACAGTTAATTCTCACGTTCACGACATATGCCATCACAAAAGACAAACAAACGTACGCAATTTATATGCGCCATCCGGTGTCGAGAATACGTCGCCGACATCAGATGGTACCTCGACGAACTTTCGCTTCCGTGCGCTTGACGTAGACGTCGCAACTTCAGGAGACGATTCCGGCAACATCGGGGGTTCATCCATCGCTAGAAAGCGCAGTACATCTCGAAACTCTTTCGGCCCAAGCATACTACCGTTCGAGTAGCTGTCAATAACAAAAGAACAAAGCCGACGCGAAGCAAGCGCAATGAATCATCATACACAGCAGCCATTCGGTTAGTGGCACATCACAGTCGCAAATATGCACGGTGCTACGATCGCATGCCTACGGCACTCACTCTTCGCTGATGAAAGCGCCAGCTGCGTCGTTGCTAGACAGTTGGGGAAGATTCTGCTGTTTTCCGCGGTAGATCTGGAACAAGATCCACATGATCTTCTTCATTTTTTCTTGCATGACCAACTGCTTATCCTTTGCTGCTTCAAGATGCTTCCACAACTTCACATTATCGCTGCGCACAATCTGGTTCAGCAACAACGTGTCAAACACAGGCATCTATCGTGTCCACATATATAGACCACACTACGTCATGCCAAACATCCGTACCGCATTGTCGACCTCCACCTCGCGCAAACGTTTCTCCATGGCATCACCACGTTGACGCAGCTCCTTCATCTCCCGCAGCAGTGTATCCGAAATCTCTCGGTGCGCATCCAGTCGCGAGTTCTGCTCACAATCACGCAAAGTATAAGACCCTCGTCACCATCTCGCTCCATCCAGTCAATCAGTCAGTAAGTCAGACGACTGGCCTCTCTGCACGCCGCACCTGGATGGACGTGCTGACAATCTGCTGCTGACTGTGGTGGTTACTGTGATTGGAGACCTTGCGCTTAATCAGGTGCAGCAAGTCAGGTCGACCGCGCTTGAAGTAAGGGTGCTGGAACTCCAGCCGCTTCGAGTCCAGCACCGTCTTATGGAAGCCGTAGAGGTTGAGCTGGCGCACAAACGACGGGAAATTCCGGTGCTTGAAAAAGCGCGGGAGCACCATTGCCACGAACGTCTCGAGCTGGGCCACAATGATCGTATCGCCCGTGGCGTTCCAGCCGCAGACGTGCGAGAACTCCGGCATACTAAAGATCTCGTACGTCTTGGACAAGAAGGCGGGCAGCATCACGTGCTTCCCTTCGATGCTTGCAAGTCCGGCCGTCTTGCTCTTCGACGGTGCGTCCAGTGGCACTGGCAGCGCCTTGGCGACGTCTGGGACATCGGTAGGGGTCAAATCTGCGGCTCCCTGTTTGGCCACTCGAACGCGCTTTGCCATGACGTTTGACTGCTGAAGGAGTTGTGTGGGGCGTGTGATGGAAGAGCAGTTCTGTACTCAGTCGGTATCCCCCTGAGGTACCTGCTGTCTGGCACACGGGCGAATGACTCGGGAGAGCGGGCAGCGGCGTCGACGCTCGCTCTGCTTCGTCCTCTGGCTGTTCTTCTTCCTTTCCCTGACGATTGGCTGAACGACCGACCGACCAGTCCGCCTTTGTATGCTCGCCAATGTCTCGCGTCCCGTCGGTCGAGCCAGTTCGTCGTGATTGGCTGCGAATATACACCAATCGGGTCGTGCGAAACACCCCCTTGTCGGACGCGTTTCTATGGCGTATCGGTCGTCAGTGGGAGAAAAAACGAACCATTAGGCCGCAATGGTCGACACTGTGTAGACGAGTCGTTGGTGGCCAAAGTGGCCGATGCGATTTCAATCGCGGGGTCGCGAGTATTCAAACTATGCGTACTCGGGCGGCTGGGTGGGTGGACGGGTGGACGGGTAGACTATGGCCATTTGGTATGACAATTGTCTGCCGTCGCACTTGTTCCACGCAGCCGACCTTGTTCGCAGAGCACTTTGAGCCAGCTGCTTTTTTACCCTTGGAAACCGATAGAAGGCTAAGTGCGAGTGGGTGTTCGTGCCGAAGTTGGCTCGGCCTGCCCATGCTCAGTATGTCGAGCCTTGTGCATCCTCGGTCCAATGCTTGGACATAAGGTGTCCATTGGTAATATTATTGACGATACGCTCAGCCATGACAAGTAGGCATCTACTTGTCGCACGTGCATTCCCCTTTGATCTCATTCTCTCTCATGTCTCCCGGCCTTTCGATGTACGAGGGAAAACGCTGAACACACACTATGTCGGTCCTCCTCGATGCTTACTTAGTGAACTAGGCATTCCTCTCGTGTTGAGGCGAGTGATTGGATTGTGTTGAGGCGAGCGATTGGATTGTGTTGAGTCTTTGGACATCTGACGTCATGGGCGTGCAGGTCACTGGATTAGACTGCGGTGCACGTCAGTTTACTATCCGTTCTCACCATTGCACTGGATGCAAAGTAGCTTGACACGCTGAGAGCTCATTCGCAGCTGCAAACGTCTTGAGTAGTTCGGAACAAGACAGAAAACATGTGTGACTCGAACGCAGTTGCCATCGATTCTTTTGACGTGAGGACCAGTGCTGAGCATAACTGTGGAAAGAGCTGCAACAGTTAGGTATTGATAGATGAAAGAGGTAGTATGTGTGCAGTGGCTTGTGGTGAGGAAGGGAAGTACGATCAGAAGAGGTCTGACGTAATTGCTCTTTGTTTGCACGGTACCCACCATCAACCCTTGTTGTGCATCAACCTTCTGTATCACCAGCGCTGTATGATGTGGCACCATGATGAGCGTTTGGAGCACTGTAGAGCGTTTCCATAGCGGCGAAGACTGCAATTACAACAAGCTTGTCGGACAACATATGATGACTTTGGCGGTGAAATCTGAACGCAGTGTCCTGTTGCCAACGGGTGTTGCACAGGATGCAGAAGAGCGATTTTGGTCGTATCTTTTACAAACGACCCCGGCGCATGGACCACATATATCGCATCTTTCCAAGCGAGAGGGTCGAGCGTATATCTGTTCCAGCGACATAAGTAGCACGTTGTGTCAGTAGACCCTCGCACGACCTGGAAATGGCTGATAGCGAGGAAAGGCGCCAAAACGAGGCTGCACTTCGGTTCTGTCGACCAAGTGGCACAAGCTCTTGCAGCTCGCTGGTTGTTGCAGGGCCTGATACTTCTGAACGAGGAGTCCGTGCGTGCAGCTTCCTGTAGCCCGTACCATACTCTCCTCGTCACCGACCAACACCTTTCACAACCTGCATCCATACTACGTCCGCCCGCCGAATTTCTGCAACATTTTAGGCCCTTTCGACACATTCTTGGAAAAGCGTCCTCCCAGACGACTGGCCTTCCCCGACTCGGACGAGTCTGTGCTTGCTGAAGAGCTCTGCGACATACAAAGCCCTGTCAGCACGAAACGACACTTCACAAGGCCATTGACACTTCATAGTCACAGGACACTTGACGTACCTGTCGCGCTCTCTTGAAAGAGTCTTTGGCCAAGTTGCTATGACGAGCGAGTGCGTCTCGCGCAGCCACAGGCCCGTGGTCGCGGTCGCCGCTCTTTTTTCGCTTCAAACTGCGATTCTCCTGCTCCTGCTGGTGATGGTGCCGCTTGTGGTCTTCTTGGCTCTCCACGAGCGTCGTCTGCCACAAAGCGCTCCACACGCGCTCGACTTGCGCGGCGTCCATCGACTCGTCATGAAAGAGCGCGAGGATCTCGCGAAAATCTTTTCTCTTCTTGGGCTTTTGCACCTGACCAGAGCTCTGTAGCGGTCGCCTGTTCGGCTTCGAATCGTCTTCCGATCGCGCTTGTGGAGGAGGAGGGAACGGAGGCGGTGGCGGCAGCGGCACGTCCGAGTCGTCGTCGGCTGGCGGCATGGGGACTGCGAATTGCGTGTGTCCGAAACGTCACGTCCCAAATTTTGTCCATGGACTATATTCCAGCGCTGGCTTCGACAAGTGCCCTCCATCGAGTCATACGTTTTGGTAAGCTGTTGATATGGCGTCTACCGAGCTAGTGAAATGATGGTCGCAATGTTATTGGTCGTAAGTTTTAGCCAAGAAGGGCATTAACACAAGACGAGTTTTCTCGCTTTTGGCTCGTGGCAATGCGCGTCAACAATGACGACCGTCATGGGTGATCTAGGTTGCCAGAAAGATACCGACTCCCATTACAGGTGATAAAATGCATTGAATGCGGTGCGTGTTGCGATGTCAGGCTCACAAGTCGCGGAGAACGCGATAAGGAGCCCAGTGACGCTTCTGCGGTACATCGGGCAGGGAACAGGCATCACGTACAACTTACATCTTTTCAGTGTTGGCAATATTCTGCGATGAGTACCCCATTCAAGCTGATGCACTGCTCCTCATCTTCTGCCTGTATGCCCCTCCAGCAGAAAATTGCCTTCAGTCAGCTCTGGCATACCATTCTCACTTATCGCATCGATTTGGTCGAGTACCTTTGACAACATAACGTGGGGTTTCTAACACGCAGTATTTCAGCGCATTTCCTGTCTTGTTCTGGGCGTTTGGTTGGCTTGGTGGAGGAAGAGATGTGAACACGTTGTTTGCCACAGTCAAAGTATTATTGAGTAACCTGATATGGTTCTGTGCCCGTACATTACGAAACAATTCGACGAGCAAAACCCTTGCAGGGTTGTTGAATACCTTATGACGACACAATCTATCGAAGATGATACGGAATACGCGATGAATGATCGGAAGCTGTTACGAGTGAGCTGCTGCCATCGATCATGATTACATTAGCTCGGTCTTTCGCCACGCTTTTTATCGTGAGCCCCACAATCTATTTATGGCAATAAAGGTCCCTCTCTGATTCGCAATAAGTACTCCGCCTAACGCACCCGCAATCCCCTCACTGACGCAGGTCAAATTTACGGTCAGAATCGATAAAGCGCGCTAACCATTGACTGCTGGTCCTCCTCATCGATCTAGATCCCGCGTAGCCATGTCGCTCCTGCGCTGTCCATCGCTCATACGCTTGCGTTCGCGGCCGCAGACGCGTCGTCTGTCGACACATGGCCACCCGTTTGTGTTCGAGTCGCGTCACGAGTACATGGAGTACCTGCAGACGCACCAGAGCCGTCTGCCGTGGGGCTTCTCCGTGGCCACCAGCAATTTTGACTTTGTCCCGCAGGAAGCGCCCCACCTCCCGGCCAAGATGACGCTGACGCTCATCAAGCCCGTGAAGCCCACGTCGCTGTTCGCTGCTGTCTTCACGCAGAACGCTTTCCCTGGCGCGCCAGTGCTCGTGGGTCGAAAGCGGCTGCAGGAGCCGAAACTCGGCGCTATTCTGATCAACAACAAGATCTCGAACGTCTGCGCCAGTGGCGGTGGGATAACGGACGCTGAGGAGGTTTGCGAGAGCCTGGCCAAGCACTTGAGGCTGGAAGCCGGCTCGCAGGTACTGCCCTGCTCGACGGGCGTCATTGGCTGGCGCATCCCCGTGGACGCCATGGTGGCAAATCTCCCGAAGCTCGTCAATAATCTTCAGTCGGATTCGGTGCTACCTGCTGCGGAGGGGATTATGACTACTGGTGCGGGCAGAGATGAGGACGCGGTGAGCTGCTACGTTTGTGCACTTTTGAACTGACGGGAGATTGGATCTGTTGCTGTCAGATCTGTACCCGAAGGTGCGCTCCATGGACGTCTGTGGCGGCCGAATCGTCGGCATTGCCAAAGGAGCCGGTATGATTGAACCCGACATGGCTACGATGCTGTCGTACATTCTCACGGGTAAGCAAAGTGTTTGACACGGTATGAGGTGATGCAGTTGGTGACCGGAGGTGTCATAATGGTGTTACACAGATCTGTCGATTCCTCGAGACGTGTTGCGCCAGTTGCTAAAGGAAGTGGTCGGAGATACGTACAACTCCCTCAGTATCGATACGGATCAGAGCACGTCGGATACAGTAGCGCTTGTGTCGTCGGACATGATCCCCTTTGACATGAAGCATCTGGACGAGGTCAAAAAGGCACTGTACGAGGTGTGCCTCGGACTTAGCGAAGATGTCGTGCGGAACGGTGAGGGTGCGCACCACGTTATTCGGGTAAGCGTGGGTGGCGCATTGACGAAAGAGATGGCCAAAGGCGTCGGCAAGTCCGTGGTGAACTCGCCTTTGCTCAAGTGTGCAGTAGCTGGCAACGACCCGAACGTGGGCCGTCTTGTTATGGCTGTGGGGAAGTACATGGGTCTCCACCACAAGGACGTAAACATTCAGCGCCGGATGAAGGTCTATATGGGCGGCGTGCTTATTTTCGAGAACGGGGAAATGGTGCTGAACGACGACATCGAGGCTAAACTAGTGGCCCACATGCGTGACGCCATGCTGATCGAGCCTACGCGCGGCGGACTCGACGCTAGTTCGCACAACTACCCGCCACACGGAAAGTTCGTTGAGGTGTGTGCTTGCTGATGTTGCTGTCGATGCTGGATGGTGGTACCAACCGACGTTATTTTGCGCTCGTGACAAACGGCAGGTTGACATTGACTTGGGCATTGGATCGGAAGCGACGCAGGTACTGGGCATCGACCTTACCCACGAGTACGTGGCCATTAACGCCGACTACCGCTCGTAAGAAGGAAGAGTGTCGAAGCAACGCGTGTTCTGGAGGTAAACCATGGAGTTGTTGCATATCTGCTGTCAGACGAGCTAAAAGAACACGACCTGGTGTTATCTGAAGACATTCTTGTATTCGTTCGTTGGACCTGTTGTGCGTTCACATCCATGGCGTTCCCGTCATGCTGTGCGTTTGTCATTGTCCAATATCGGATGACGGATGACTATGGTTTCTGTAGCTCTGATCTGCAGTGGCATGGTCTGCGAACATTTGGTGTAAGCCAAATTTGGAAGATCACTAAACTGTAAGCTTGCAAGCTGTTTCATTCCCCTAGCTACGATGAACTCGTAACGAAGTGACTGAACAAAAAGAAGACAGTCTGCTATGACCAGTCTAGTAAGATGCAGCTAGCGAATCAAAAAGCTTCGTCCAGATACCAGAAGCTCGAGTCGTTTCTGTAGCTTTTCAAATAGTATACACATGGGCCAAACTAAATGCAATTCCTTAGGACCACTTTGATAGAATCTACCCATTTCACACAATCGTTCGTGCTGTCAACGAACCCATTCGTCTCGACATTTGCTTTTAAATCGTTAAGTAGCACTTAGCACACCATTCGACGCGAGTGATCGACCCGGCACAATGGCGGACAAGGCCGACATCAAGACTCCGCCTTTGGACGCCGACGCCAAGGAGAAGCCTTCCTTTGTCTTTCTAAGGCTCAAGCGCAAGCGCACCGACGAACGGATGGATCATTTAGTGGTGTACAGCGAACCGGACGCGAAACGAGTCAAATGTGGGTCCACAGACCTTTTGCAGGCGTTCACCAATCTGTCGACGACCGACCAACGCTTTGTCTTCAAGCACATTGACACGATGGACGATCCAATCACTTCAGGACGTGGCAAGTGGACAGAGCGACTGAAACGCAAGGCGAGATCTCTCAAAGACGAACACGCCGCGATGATGGCCAAGAAGGCCGTCGCGTCGGCGTTCCAAACCGATCTGACAGCTTCAAAGCCGACAATACAACGCGTCAAGCAGCAGCAAAGTCGATCTAAAGCGCTACGCAATGAAGAGAGGCTCAAAGCAAGAGGATTGCGCCCAAGGGTGAGGATTACGGAGAAACAGACGATAGAAGTACATGGCATTCGACTGGTGGATCTACAGTTATCAGCTACTTCGGGCGTAGAAACGAATGAGCAAGTAGACGCAGAAGTGGAGAAAAGCGAGACGGATGTCGTGACAGTGAACGGCACGCGGATGAAAGCCATGCGGGTGTTGAACCCATACGAGCGCGAGCTGGACGAAGCGATTTGGGCGGCTTTCCGCTCGAATGAATTTGCCTCGTTTTTCCAAATTTACCACGCCCAACGATCAGATTTCGGTGCATCCCCGACGGCGTTTCAACGGCCAGCAGATGGAACCACGGTGCTGATGGCAGCGGCACTGCATGGACGTAGTGATGTGATCGAAGTGCTGCTGCGCTCTGATTCTACCTGCGTTTTGCAAGAAGCCTGGACAGGTGCTACTGCGACCGCGTTTGCAAAGCATGGCGGTCATCGTAACGTGGAGACAGCGCTGCTTGCGTGTGAAGACGTGGAGCGCGAAAAAGACTACGTGTACGACGTATACTGCGTTGATACCTCTGCGAGCAAAGAACTCAGCATTGCGAGTGGCGCAGCGACTCCCTCAGAAAATGGCTTTGAACGAGCCAGTGTGCATGGCGTACCAATTGTCAGCGTAAGTTCGGAGGTGCAACAATGGCTCATGGAAGATGTGCCGAGTGATGAGGTAGTAGAGGAGTACATGCTGGAATCCGACATTGACAGCAATGAAGAAGACGACGGGTACGCAAATTTGTACCGATATCTATCAAATCGCTATCGTGTGTGCGTGACGTTCGCACCTATCCGGAGCTTGCCACGCCGCGGGCAGCGGATGTGCATTACGGTTGCTCATTCATGACTTATCTGACACTAGCTATTGCCGATGACTTGCATTGTGTGTAGATTGAGCGAGGATTCGAATGACGAGGACAATGCAGCTAATGACTATCCAGACGAAGAGTCGTCAGACGAGTCTCTGGTCGACAGTGACGACCTGAACGAGGTACGTCATTGCAATAGGAAATGACGCTTTCTTCCTAGTGCCTTCAAATTCAATGGAACAGCTCACGTATGTCTTTTTCACATTCGTAGATTGGAGCGCGGCGCCATCGGCGAGAATCTGAAGACGACCACACGGAGCGAGACGAGTTTGACTACTAAGTCGCACTAACGTGGAGTTCATGTCAGTTGACTGACGATGAGACTGCATTGACGAGCACGCGTATTGTGCTGCAATACGGTGGGGAGTCAGCCGCGGCAGTAGTTTGTGGGTACATCATGCCTGCAATGGCAACCGCGTCGTCTTGCCAAGTAGGCGGGCGGTACAACAGACTTGATATTGATGTCGATATTGCTGTTATTAAGGCTAAAGCGTTTGATTTGCTGTCGTCTGGGAGGAGATCAATGTGTAACACCGGTGCAGAAAGTTTGGGTATGTGCTGTCTTCGAATAACGCTCGTCGGTAGTACACGTTTATCATAACTTAAAGCAATACATGTCGTTGCTGTTGAGAGGATATGAGATGCAGAATGAAAAGGTTGCGTTGCTGACCGAGGCATGTAACGGGGTGAGCCTGTTGCAAGCAAAGTTGACACCAGATTGGCTTCATGTCGATATTCTCACAACTAATAATAGGCTCCAAAACTTACCTGTCTGAGTAAACATCAATGGATCATTTTCGTCGAAGGTAGTATTCGGCACCGCTCTATGTATTGATTGGTACAGGCCATTTCATATCCAGCTCAACGATCACACGTGTCTAGCTATATCGCTGCTAGATGCGCGCGATCGATGGCAAGTGAGTAGCTGTATTTGGAGTTTGTAATCCGACATAGTCAAAGTAAGATCAAAAGGGGTTGTATTAGGAGACTGAGATTTATTAAATACAGTTCTACTTTTCCTTCTCCTGCACGAGTTCGCTCAGGAGATTAAGCCTTGTTCTGCACATACAGTGTACGTGAGGGCTCGATCCATCTACTACACTGTGTCAATGTAGATAGTTTGTTCTGTGTTCAGTACAAGCGATAGATACCCCGTTTCACCCGGTAACACTCCGTGGTCCGTCTAACGACCACGGACGTTCCATCCGACATTAACATGTTGGATGTGATGAGGATAGCTAGTCTTAATGCATGGCGTGAGAACTTCTCCCATTCACATGATATAGACTCGGCGGCAGTCGAGCGGATGGCTTCGACCGTTGTCAGGCGTGCCATCAATGCCATGTTGTTCACTCTGAAAGGGGACGATCAACATACAGCGATCGCCAAGTCCGTCTATCATGAGCTTGATGAGGCGAAGGATAAACCAATTTTGCTTCACCAGCAATGTTCTCAACAGGCAGAGTTGTTGAGAGAACAGGATGTTCAACAGTTCGGTTCCATGTTGAGACAGCAGCAAGACCAGGATACTGATACCGGTCGACGCACGCAAGTCATCCCTAAATCTTGAAGATATACATATCCAAGTAAATAAGAGTCGAGGGAGCATTCCTGTTACGATGTTTCGTCGAGTTGGACAACGCCAGGATAGCTCGTCGCATCATCGACCAAGGTACGACGGTTGCATTCGCCGCGTCAAATTGACAGGACGTGCCAAAACTTGGGTCTTAAGGTCTATGCTTCACAAGTCATATGCGTTTCGGTCGTCAGATGTCTTCGATAACCGGCTCAGATAGACTGTTAGGCAGCCGTAAGCCGATTTCGGGCTCTATCCGAGATATTGAAAGTCATACAGTGTAAGCGTGAGATGCACACTTGCGATCAGTACGCTCACCGCCTTGCGGGTTGCTTCGCGACCGACCCGATTCATGAACACATGTTGATTACGTTGTTCGTGCTCATGCAGGATCAAATGAATGATCCCGTCAAGATCTATCGATTATACCTTGGACTTAATACTCTAGAACAAGCGATAACCGTTGCGGAACAGAAAGACTTCAGTATGAAATGACATCACGTTAAACCAAGTTTATATCGTATCCCAAGGCGACAGAGTGGAAGATGTATCGAATCGATGGACCCATCCACGGTGGAGAATGAATTCTTGCTCTCTCATGGACATAAACAACTGCAAAAATGCAATTGATGTCAAAGCACTACAGATAAAAATGGTGTCAAAATTTCAGTGTTGCTTACGGCAGTGTGATGAAGTGCTTCCAGAGAACAATAGACTTAGAGGTTATCACAACGGACGGACAAGTGGCCACCCTCCGGGAAGGGGTTCTCGAAGGGGAAGGGGTATCGAAAAAGGTTTGGAGATTCGTGGAAAAAGGACCCGCAGGAATAATTAAAAGGAAGACCGTTGCTCAAGAAACCAGCTAAGCGGTTTTGACGGAAGACGACCGCGGTCCCTCATTGGTAGACGCGATCTTTCAAATCTAGCAATTCCTGAATCGTCACAAAAAGCGTCAGTTTACCTGGCAAGGATAGGAAAAGACGTTTAAGGATGGGACTTAATCGAATACTACTTAAGTTGCGATCCATGTGACACGTCGCCGTCGTTCTTTATAGTAACGACTTGTAAAGTCTGCCCGTCTATTCCAGGGATAAAAAACACCTTTGCCCTCCCCGTCAAACACAGTTCCGTGGCGAGACCAAGTGCGAGTAGAACCTTGGGAAGTGTTCATCCTGTCGGTACGTTGAAACCTGTGGAGAAGCGCAAGGGAATACTGATGAAAAGTGTGGATTGCGGCTACCGCATTATGTGCGGGATCAATTTGATTGGTGGAGTGCGTTTGGAGATAGGCCCGTCGGCACGAATGATGGGATCAAACGACTGAGTGGCAGAAAATGACTGTGGAAATTATGCGGATTGGTCTACCTAACAGTCCAGAAGGAGTATAGTCAAGGATCGACGGCTGACCGATCACGATCCGCGATCAAGGGCTTGAATCACCAAGTTACAAGGACCGGATCGCTCAAGGGGTGGACATCAACTGGAGTACTGGATCGCGAACGACAATGGAAGATAGGTGAATATGAAAACAAGCTGGAGGAGTGGATCGTTAAGATCATCAAACATGGGAGGTCTCAGAAGTAACGGCGATTCGACGGTGGATGCCCGATCAGAAACTCGAGAGATTGATCACGATCCACCCTGGGTGTTTAATGCTTGATTGTGTGGACACATCAATGTGCGGACACATAATTGGTGTGGATCACATTCCGCGATCCACTACACCGCGATCCACTACCCGAGCGATCCACCCCGAGTGATCCACTATTTGAGCAATCTACCACCTAGCGATCCACTACGGAATATCTGCTGTGGATCACATGATGCACGAGCTAAATTACATAGACAGGCGATACTCATAAGTGATCCAGAGAACAGATAGGCATATTCATAGGTTCTGGATTTGGTTGGTTGACATTAAAGAGAATTGAGTTTGCAACGAAAGACACGCGTCAACTTCTCCCGGGCAGGAAGTTTGGCCTCCCATCGAGTAGATAGCGGTCTGTGTCTGGAAGACCTTCGCCTTTGGATTGTTTTGCCAGGCGGAACATCAGTTCTCACCCCAACTGCGATCGGACGCAGGGAGCTTAACGGTTCAGATTTAAGATCGCGAGACGTCTCAAGTGGTCATAAGGCTCGCGGATCAAGCATCACCTTTGGATACACGCGACTATGGGAGAGTGCCCAAGTGTACTTTCGATCGAGTGAAGAATTTCCACCCGATCAACCCCTATCCCCAAAACGGTCAAGTTCAGCTACAACTCAAGTCAACCAAGAAGAGCGCAACCCGCACCACCGAGGGGTACACAAGGTGATCAACTTTACACAGAGCACGAAATCGGGGTACCCCCTCCGTCAGTCGGTAATCCGGGAGCCGGTGGAGAGTCGGGATCACAAGGGACTTGTGATCACTACTCCACCACAATGGTGCGCGTGCCCGGATCTTCTGGTGACTCAGGATTTCACCGTGAGTCCCTAAACTAAGAAGCCAGGATCAAGACTGAAACTGGGATAGAAGCGCCAGCGAAGAAGGGATCGTCGCAGACGCGTGAGAATGAAGGATCTTTAAATCGTCAAAGTTTTGAGAGGGGATTTGACGACAAGAAAATAAAAGAGGAAGATCGGTCGCACGATCGTGAAGAAAAACCTCAACCCCCTCATGAGGTCTCTTCGGGGGTCACTGCAGATAGCGCTGCAAAGCACGATCTGCAGGATGAAAGTCCTAGGAGAATACCCAAACGATTTTCATTCATATCGGACGAACCATCAGAAATGACAAAGAAAGAAGTGAAGAGTTCGGACGAATTTAAGAAGCTGGCTGCGGTGATAAAAGATCGAGATATCTACAAGAACAGGCAAGAAGGAGACAAGTTCAAGACGGAGAAGATGGATCAAGCCTCACAGTCAGTGAATCGCGAAGTGAAGTTTGAAGATTGGCGATTCGACGAATTCAGACAGGAATATCATTTGAAGGAGCTGAAGAAGCTGTTGTCTAGTGGTGCAGTGCTGAAGACGATTAAGCCGAAGCTGACCGGATCGCTAAGCGGACCGATATCAGCACCCAAACCAACTCCTAACGTGTTGGAGGCGCTGCGGTGTCTAATTAATCTACTAACGGAGGCGAGGTTCACTACTGGAACGTTCAATGCGCAAACTCTACGTGAGTGCAACCACGATCGAGTGATCGCTGCCGGACAGTCGCTGTTAAAGATGTTGAGTCCACTCATTGTCATACGGGACCGTGGAGACAACCCGAACTCGCCGATCGACACCACGGATAAACGGACCACGCCGCGAGTCACGTTGGATCAAGTTCTCACACCGATCAACGATTTCTCCAAGGATGAACACACTGGATCGTCCCGTTATGATTCAGCGGAGTCAGAAGACGACTCGAATGCTTCGTTCGAGATCCAACGGATGTCGCCAGGATCAAGGGGCGCGGATCTATTGCGGAAGAAATTTGAACGGAACGAGGCAGAGGCGCAAGCGGGAAAGCCACCGGAGGCGCAGTTCATTCATGAACATGGTGTAATCAGATCAGGTGAATTCCTATTTTCGAACAGCCATGAATAAATATGAGCTAGAACAGGCCCGTATGAACACCGAGCGATCGGCTATTTACCCACCCGAAACGTAGATTGATATGCCAGATGTAGACATGGAGTCGGTTGGATCGCGTCTTAGTAGATCGCACGACCATGATCGTGCGCGCCGAGACCAAAGTAATAGGAGATAACCACAGGTGGCGACGGCAGGAACACCGGATGGTGGTGGTTTCTCTAACCAAAGGATCCGGATGTCTACCATGGACGAACGGAAAGAGTTTGCCGGACGGGAGAAGAATGAAGAACGAGCGAAAAAATGGATCAGTAAGGTGAAGTTAGCGTTCCCACGCGATCAGGCGCCTGATGCGGAGAAGTTACTGGTGTTCAGCGACCTTCTTACAAGACTGGCGCGTGATTGGTATAAACAGCTCAGTCTCTCGACGCGGACTTCGTGGAAGGCACCCCTGGAAGGCTCCGTGGTCAAATACGGAGGGAAGAACGGCATTTCGGTTGGGAGACTCTACTACCAACCCCTTAAGCGGTCGAACGAGACTCCATTGGAGTACTTGTACCGTAGGAATGTAGCTGCGATCCGGGCAAAAATCCCCATACGAGATGGACCGTCTGCTATTCGCAAGGAACATGTGAATCATTACATTGGTACCCTGGACGATCGCGATCTGGCGAGAATGTTGACAATATTACGCCTTGGAAATGCAGAAGATCTTGAAGAAACTTTGCAAGAATGCGAAAATATGGAAGTCCAAGAAGATCACGCCTCTATGGGGCCGAATAAATTTCGACAGCGTCTTACGTCGCAGGCGGTCCAAATGCCAGTGAAATTGGCCAGGGATGTGAGAGCGATCCACGTGGAAAGCGAGAGCAGTGGATCAGAAGTTGACTCTAGAGGATCGGGAACTGACTCGAATTGACGCAATGTGTACATGGCTGCAGCTGCGGATCGCGCTCAGAATCCAGGAAACCCGATAGTCCAAAATGAGAGCTTTGATCAAGAGAGACACTACGATAGTGGGAACCCTCAAAAAGTGTGTACGCACTGTGGGTAGAAGAGACATGACGATCGCGGGTGTTTGAAGCGACTGACGTGTCAGAAGTGCGGACGCAACGATCATCCTTCGGACAAGTGCTACTACGTGTGATCCATATGCAAGAACATCCACGATGAAGGAAAGTGCCCGATGGAACAGTGTTATAGCATGATCCGCCAGTGGTATGTTCCTACCAAGAATGCAGGGATGTTGCCGGGAAAAGCCGAGAAGATGCGAAATGAGGACGATTACCAGGTTGGAATCTGGTACGAGCTGAGCGTTCTAGGCTCTGTATATATGCATTCGTGGTGAGGAAGTTGGTCGACGGAAGCGATGACAAGGAGTATGATCTACATAATACAGGTGATTCTTCAAACTGTCTGCGTTCCATTTCGAGTTCTAGACGACATGACGAGTACGCCCGATCGCCCACCAAGATGGAACTTGTCTTAGCGCCGGGCGAGTCGAGGGGATATTGTAAATAACATACACCAGGAAAACGTTTAAAGCAAGTTAAAGTGGTTGGGAAGATTAACAACAAAAAGGCCACAATGCTACTTGACTCGGGATCAGAAATCTCGATCGTGGACACTGACTTTGCTCATTAGGTTGGATGTGTCATCGACGAGAATCAAAAACAGGAGTGTGTGGGGATAGGTGAAAATACGTAAATGACCGAAGGACATACCAAGATCAAGATCACCCTAAATAGATCGCTGGTGTACTATTTTGATGTGTGGGTGGGTGAATAAGTCGGTCAAGAAGCGATCTTGGGTTTGGACTTCATGGTACCCGCAGGTACACGTCTGGATTTAACTGATGGGACGCTGGTATTGCCGGATGAAGTGATGATTCATCGAGCAGGACGCAGACCTCTGTACGGGTTGTCTATGCAGCCGGCCGTGATCTTAGAACATCATGTAGTTCTACCGGTTGGTAGATCGACAGAGATAATGATCGGCAATACCCAGTTTTTTCAACGCCAAGCTGTGGGTGAGGCGAGTTCCAACATGGGTAACCACGGTGACCACCGGGATGGGTCGAATTGAGTACTTGCATCTGACAAATCTCAGCGATACAGAAGTTACCCTCGGTCGCGGACCGGCTTTTGGTTGGATTATGGCTGCCAATATGGTGCCTCGATACCCAGGCTACGTCTCGGTTGGATCGCGACGGTACAACGAGTAGCAGACTCTAGATTTTGAAGCAACGACAGAAAAGGAGGAAGAACTGTCGCCCGAATACGCTGGTCCGCTTGTGGATCACCCACCATAACCTACGCCTAAGAAGCTTTTAAGTCGACCGAAGGAGAATAATGGATCAACGGACGGCCCGATCCGAGACGAGAAAGTTGTTCCACGTGTGGGGCCACTAACACCGAGCACCCGAGGGGCCAATGGAAGGAGGTGAAACGTCTAAGGACAGGAATACTGATCGATCGCATGACGGATCACGTGACGTGATCGGCGACCTACAAGTGGATCATCGATCAACAGGCGTGCTGCCTGTGGCTAACATGATTCAAGAACAAGAGACGAACGACGAAGCAGGCGATCAGTCCAAGAACGAGGCCGGACCTTCGCCAGATGTAAAGATCGATGAAGAGCCATGCCCGGAAGATGATCGAATCACGAGAAATCCGGATGTATCTACCTATCGTCATGAAATTAAGGAAACTGTACGCCGAAGATGTGGATCATCATATGGCGGTATTGCCTGACATTGTTACACCTACTGCCGAAGTTACGATTGACGATATTCAGGTAGGCGATCCAGACGTACCGCTGACTAAATACCAGGAACGATTGAGACAACTGATCTGGAGAAACAAGCACCTTCTCATTGGTGAATGGAACGCATTCCCTCCGGCCGCACGGGGGCGATACGCGATATTGACGTGGAAGGAGCGAGCCCGATCGCACAGAGAGTACGGCCGGTAGCGCCCAAGTTCCGTGAAAAGCTAGCGTATTTAATCAAAGGACTGCTATTAGCCAATATTATTCAACCTTCCACGTCACCCTGGGTTTTGCCGATCGTCGTGATTATCAAGAAGAATGGCGAGGACATTCGATTATATACCGACTATCGACGAGTAAATCAGCTGACAAAGCTGATGGTATATCCAATGCCATTTATCAGCAAACTATTACAAGACATAGACAAAGCGATGTGGTACTGCTAACTGGGTATGGCAAGCGGGTTTTGGGTGGTGGAGATGACGGAACGATCAAGAAGTATTTCCGCATTCATTACGCCATCAGGCTTGTTTGAGTGGCTACGGATGACGTTTGGGTTAAAAGTGCTCCGCCAATTTACCAACGCCTGATCGACAATGCATTGTATGTCTATTTGACGATCTGTGCTGATCCAGACGCCTCATCTATGGAGTCGTCCAAACGGATCGACGTGTTCACAGAAGGAGAAACGGACACCATTCTGACACCTTCTGTGCTAGATCAAAGATCGTACATCGATGACATATCGGTTTCAGCTACATCGTGAACTGCTCTATATGAAAGAGTAGAAAGATTGCTACGTGTATGCGACAATTTTATTTGTCGATCAGCCTGACCAAATGTTGTTGGGGACGGCGCAAGGTGGATTATCTCGGTCGTCAAGTATCATTTCGCTGGACTGGGCGCACACCAAAGGATCTCGGATCCTCGAACGCTGCAGTCGATGCAGTCGTTCCTGGGAAGTTTGAATTACTATAGCCCATTCATTGAAGACTTTACAATACAAGCATCAGTACTCTACGAACTACGCGAAGCAAATTTTCACGAAATCCGCCGCATGAAAAAGATAGAGTTGCCTATACCGAGTGAAAAGAGAGTTGGCAATCGGAAGTGTCGGGAGGATAGCGATCCTGATCGTATTTGGGTTACAGGGGCGATCCAAAAGTGAACGATCACAAAGATCAATGTGACAGCGATCCAGATCGTATTTATGTAACAGGGGACGGTGCAGATCGTATCGGTGTAGCAGAGGGCGATCCAAAAGTGGACGATCGCAAAGATCAAGGTTATAGCAATTTAGATCATATCTGTGTAGCAGGGAGCGATCCAGCGTCTTCTGTGTTACAAGGGGTGACCTGACCTCAACGGACAGAAGTCGATGGGAAAAGGCGGTGATTTCGTTCACCATGTTGAAGGATAAGATCGCTAAAACTCCGATTCTTAAACACTTCGATCTGGATCATCCGCCAGTGATCGTGGTATATGCTAGCAAATGGTCAGTATCTTCGGCTTTGCTACAAGAACACGATGGAACATACTGGACCGTAACGTTTGCAATCCGAACGCAAAAACCCAACGAGTTCAACTTTGGAATGGTGGAAAAGGGGTTTTAGCTCTGTTGCGCATCCTGTATATCGGCTATGCTATGTTGGTTTCACGAGAAATCAAGATGCTCACGCGTCGTTCGACGTTGGCCTGGCTGATACAATCTTCAGACCTGAGTGGGAGGCTAGGGAGATGAGCGGCGTTGTTATCGAATTGAAAGCTAGAGATCAAGAAGTGTGAAAATGGAGAAGGTAAAATCCTGGGCACACTCGCCCCCAGCATAATTCCTCGCGAAAAGGTTGACGAGATGTTGATCGCGACCGCCACTCACAAACAGCCGAAACATACTATAAGTATGCCACCACCAACGGTGGAGGAGGGTGAAATTCTGTGGGTAGTCTGTTTTGATGGATCGTCCCGAATTCAGAGGAAAGGCGGGGTATATAGCGCAATAGTATGGAAGCTCCAATAATGGAACATAGTGACTGCTGCAGCCGAATATGCGACGGACATGACTGTGAACGAGGCTAAATACCTTGGATTGCTACTAGATTTCGATCTCCTGGTCGATCAAACGCGAGGGAGTATCATCATTTGTGGCGATTCGAACTTAGTGATCAGGCAGACGAGCGGAGAAATCGATTGCAAAGCGCCCGGATTGCAGTTGCTACGTCAATAGGCTGTGGAGAAACTCCGATCGTGGCCGATCCATGAATTTCTACATTGGAAGAGGGACTGAAATCAGCGTGCTGATCGATTGGCAAGCAAGGCTTTGCAACAAGAGCAGGGCTTGATCGCTCTATCCGATCAAGACCGTCAGGATTTATGTTCGTTGAACCGGTTGGACGAGTTGTTGACACCCAAAAGTATCGATCAGGTCTTGAAAATAGCTTCCGCCACAAAATCAGCTGTAAGGAGACGGCGATCTCCTGTAGTACTGCAAGAGGAATTCGTTCGGCAGGTCAGAATCGAGAGAATTAAGCAAGCACAGGAAGAGTAGAAGTGGATCGCCAATCTGAAGGAGTTCCTAATCAGGGATATAACGAAGTTGAGTGTTGAAGAGGCGAAATTATGTGCTAAGAGCGCGTCCGAATACGAGGCAGACGAGACCGGACTATTGTTTTTCTGCCCTTAATCAACGGAAGATCCGGATAATCGGGTGGAGTTGGTTCGTTTAATAATGCCAGAACTACTGCAGCAAGATTTCCTACACCACTACCACACCAGTCTGGAGGGAGGCCACCAAGGGATATAGTCCGAACGTACCAACGAATCCGGTCTAACTTTGACTGGAGAGAACTCTATCGGAGTGTCCAGCTTTATGTGAGAGAATGTGCTGATTTCACGACGTGAAAAGGAAAACTTGTTCTTCGTGTCGAATCTCCTCGGAATGTCCAATCCACTAACCCGTTTCAAAAAATCTCGATTGATCACATACCGTCACTACCGCGATCTAATAAATGAAACACCGAAATGTTGTTGTGGGTGAATCTGTTCTCAGGGTACGTGATCGCCAAGGCGAGTTCCTCCAGAACTACAAAAAAGATCGCTGAGCGTTACGAAGAGTGTGTGTTTTGAATACTTGGAGCCAGTGAAGCGATCCGCCACGATCGATAGCCAGGGTTCATGTCCAATTTCTTCCGATCGCTCAATCGGATCGCGGAGCAGAAACAACGTGAAACCATGGCGTACCGATCTCAATCAAATGGGATAGCAGAACGAACGGTGCGAACACTGACGAGAGCTTTGAAAATGTACGTCACGGATACGAATCAGAAGGATTGGTACGAATACGCCGAGAGTTTGACGCTCGCCATCAATACGGCACTGGATCGTGTGCGAGAAGATACTCCATTCTACCTGGTCTACTGTTGGGACCCACGATCGACGCTGGAAGCGACTTGCCCTTGGGTAGCACCAAACGACGGAATAGAGAACCACAAAGATGGCGATACCATATACAGCGTCAATATCAACAAGCAAGAGAAGTCGTTAACAATCGGCTACGGATCGCGATCGACGACCGGGTCGATCGAAACAGTACTATAGGAAAATCACACGAGATCGAGGTTGGATCGCAAATGTGGCTCTACTTGGATCGATTAAAAGAAGGATACGTCCGAAAGCTGGCACATACGTGGCATGGGCCATTCTGGATAAAAAAACTCTGCGGAAGACACGCGGTGCGGTTGGAAGTTTCGGGTACTCCCCATCGATTGTTCTCACTGATACATATATCAAAGCTTAAGCGAGTAAAGAACTTCCTGGATCGGCCGAGAAACCAGTTGAATGTTGAGGAGGCGGATCGCCTCGATTTTGACGAAGCCATGCTGCCGGAATACAGCTGGGAGCGCACATTAGATGAAGATGAGTATAAAGTTGAAAAGATAATGGATGTGCGATCCGGCAGGAATACCCGTTTTAGAAGGACTCAACGCCAGTTTTTGGTGCAGTGAAGGGGGTCTGGTGATCCGACATGGACAGACGAAGAAGACTTGAACTGTGGAACCTTGCTGCAAGATGTTTATTAAGATCAGGTCAGCAAGAATCGTTTCGAGGTGATGCAATCACACGAAGAGACGAAGGACGATTAACCGATGTGTCGACTTGGAATTGGCCATCAAGATAAGTGCAAAGGGAGAAGTGGGTGGGATGTGACGTGTGGCGGTCCAGGGTATTGAAGCCCGATCGCAGTGGATATATATAAAAAGGCAAATGAGATGAATTTATGCGACGATTGACGAATAAAAGAACGATGAAGATGTATTAAATGATTAAATGAAGAGACTGCCTGGATCGCTATGGACTACTTCGAAAAAAATTTACCGGACAGGCGGGCGGTCGACGACTTTGGGTGATCCTCAATGCGAAATATAAATTGGTTGCGATAGGGTTCAGCTGAATCCAAGCGTGCCAACGCGGAGATCAGGTTGGGAATGTTTTTCTGTAGATCGCCAAGACCCGGATACCAAGGACGCATCTCGACCGGAGAAGAGAGAGGTATGAAGAAGGAATCCAGAAGCAAGTCCAGGTAACAGTGTACGTCGATCATCCCCTGAACGATGAAACGCAACACCTTTTTCCACCAGGGTCCGGATCGCGATCGCCGCTGTTTAAGCTGCTGCTAGAGCTGCTCCGGATCGCGATCGCGCTGCTCGATCGGCAGGTATACGGCGTGGGTAGCTTCCCACAGAGCCTGCAGGATACAGGTCTCGAAGTCGCGATACATGAACGACAACTCTGCGAACCAACCAGTCGCACGAAAAGATACCGGGGTGACTTGGCTCCGATATTGGTTTCAGGGCTCTTGCCGGTATAGCGCCAGCACTTGAGCTGAGGTGACCAGCCGTGGAATCCACCCGGATTCAGGCGGAGCAGCGTCGGATCGAGAAGCGGTGGGCGCTGGAAAGATGTACCCTTTCGGCCGCGTCAGATGCTTAAACATGGTATCCTCTTCCAGCTCCGCCACGCAGGTCAAGCTGACACGACGGGCCGACCACAGTTGTACGTAGTGGTGGGACCAGGGTACAAGATCGCGGTATTAGGGAAACCATTCAGCGCAGGGTACCCAAGTCGAGACCACCCGGTCGTATTCAGCTGTCGGAAGCAGGGTATTCTCGGCATCACGCGCGTCGCTGGTCATGCTGATCGATCCGTCGGAGTCACTTCATGCTTCGCCAAAGCGATCCACCTTCGAGACTGGGCGCTTCGCAGGCGGTGCGGATCCACTCGAAGGTGGGGTGATCCAGACTTGTGACTGGGAGAATCCACGAGAATTGGGGAAGATGTCGATCCAGAAGAAGGCAGAGCGCTGCTCGACAATCGATGGCGCTTCAACGAAGAGCGCGATCTAGACAAGGCGTTTAGAATGTCTTCTTCAGAAGAGTCGAACGGCTCTGTATCGGAGAGTGGTGGATCGGTGGCCGGAAGCTTCTGAGACCGCTTACTTTCGGTTTGGGAGACGGATCGCTTTTCACTCGCGGTGCTTTGATTTGATGGAGTCCATGCTAATCCTGATGTAGCTGTAGATTCGTCCGAGCAAGCTTGTCTGGAAGATCGCGCAGAGACGCGAAGTGTTCTATCAGATCCGAAAGATTTGGCAGATCACATTGGTCCAGTGGATCGCGGGGACTCACCGGCTGACTTAGCCGAAGGGGTATCCACCGATTCCGATTCGGATCGTGTCATCTTCCCGGCGCAAGGACGCTTGATCAGTAGATAGGTATATGCGGACCTGGATTGCTTGCCGGTTGGCGGGGTAGCGAAAGCCGTAGACGGGGCATTCTAAGAAAGGCGGAGCGATTCAGAAGTCAATTGAGCCAGGTGAGTCCGAATTACGTCGCTATCGCGAACGGCCGAGAGGCACTTCTGTTTGCAAATCTACGCTTGACTGCGCAGACGATCCACCTGGGCGTCCCGATCTGCGAGTTCCTATCGCAGCCGCTGCCGCTCTGCCTCTACGCAATCTTGTGCGTGGAGGCGGTCCTGATATGTCTTCGACATGTCTTCCAACGCCACTCTATACGTGTCAAGTTTTTTATCAACTTTGTTGAAGCGTTTCTTGTAATTGGATGCCTCGGCCTACCAGCTTAAAGATCTCCACCCAAATTCTGTTCCGCAGCAGCCAGGCGCGAAGTAAACCTTTCCACTTGCGGTGAGGCGATGAACGATTCACGAATGCGCCGATCCTCTGCTTGTTTAATTTCCTTTCGGCTTTTACAAAAGCCGTCTTCATTTTTAGGGCCGCGAGATTGTGACACAAGCGTCGATCCAGCCCCGTTTGGAACGCGCGCGATCTCTTAGTCAAGTTATGTCGATAGGTCCAGATGCCGAGATAACGCTCTTCGACATAGGCCACCAAGCGCGGGGCGATCTTAACGTATAATTGCAATTCCGTTTGCAGTCGGTCGATCTGCAGTTTCTAGTCCCGGCATACTTCCTCCAAATCGTTTTAACCTGCAACAACCGCGTCCTGAAGATCCAGTTCATCGTGGAGTGACGAGGTCCCCGCAGTCAAAGTATCGCGATCCACCAAGGTTGCAGCGCCCACCCGAGACGAAGGCGCCACTTCATGTCTTCCGCCAGTCAAAACGGGCAGTGAAGGGGAAGGTGGGATAAGGTTATCAGTCTCCGACGTGGAAGATGCGGGCGATTCGGGAACCACGGGCGTTGTGGGTGCACAGTCGATCGACACTGTATGTCGACCGCCGGTGCAGGGGACAATTGTGCAGAAGCGCAGATGAATAATGATGGAAAGTGTGAATTTCGTCTACCTCATTAAGTGCGAGATCGATTTGATTGGTGGAGTGCGTTCGGAGATAGGCCCATTGGCACGAATGATGGGATCAAACGACTGAGTGACAGAAAACGACAGTGGAAATTATGCGGATTGGTCTACCTAACGGCCAAGAAGGAGTATAGTCAAGGATCGACGACTGACCGATCACGATCCGCGATCAAGGGCTTGGATCACCAAGCTACAAGGACAGGATCGCTCAAGGGGTGAGCATCAACTGGAGTACTGGATCGCTAACGACAATGGAAGATAGGTGAA
>JAPPWB010000028.1:0-65266 GCA_029452305.1 Hyaloperonospora parasitica | reverse complement strand
AGATCGGACCGACCCCAAGGCAAGATCGACGCAAGACTACTTTTTGCTGAGTGAAGATTCTCGCACAGCAAAGACCCCGATCCCGAAGACAAATCGAGATCGGTGTGATCCAAGATTAAGATCGAGACATCTTTAAAAAGAGATCTTCGCGACTCAAGATCAAGGTCGCAGAACCCCTGTTCGTGGTGTGAAGATTTCCGCACCGAGAGCGAACTCTCATCCCCAAACCCTCAGCGAGATCGGCATCTTCCAAGGCCGTTACGAAGAGCTCAAGCCAGCCCAACCGACGGGTACACAAGGTGATCACAAGTCTATACAACAAGGCACGGATTGGAGCACCCCCTCCGTGATTCGGCAAGTCTGGGCAAGTGGAAGATCGACCCTCACTCAAGAAATTTTGTGAGATCGCCTTCACCACGATTACTTCCTGATAGCGATCACCTTGCTGATCGCGGATTACATGGTGTGCTCCACACCAACTTGATCGCGATCACCTACCTGACCAATGATCACGATCTCGATCACTAATCACGATCTCGATCTCCATCTTGATCGCGATTGCCTTGCCTATCGCGGTTCCATATTGATCGACTGATCGCCAAAATACCTTCCGCCTCATACCTTCATCCAAAATCGCAGGTCCCGACTTGCCCGATCTGATATCCATTTTATTCTGACTATCCAATGGACGCGATCTGACCGAATGTGGGACCGGGTAGCCAACCGTTAACTGGCTCGGACATAACGGGAATGCGATCAGTTTTTCTACAGCGAAAATCCATAGTCGCTTTACCACAGTTGATACTGACCGTAATAACGACTGAAAGAGCTGCCAATTGCTGCTATTCGCGCAATAGTGGTAAGGGGTTCCAAATTACACGTTTGTAGCTCAATATAGTGCAAATAATATACACCAAGCTTCAATTAAAGGGCCTACCTATATATGGTTTTCCTTGTCTTTCCGTTTGAGTAACCTTTGCTCAGAAAATTCAGTTATGCACGTACGGTGTACTTCATATTTTGGGAGCACATACCCTTGTACCGTTTCGGTACAAGGGCTTACCAGGTATCTAGTGGCAAATCTTCCCCATTACATCAGGCCATTAGATTTGTCCCTTCATTAACACATACTTGATCTCCCGCTTATCATTATGATGTCACTCCATTTTGTATACTGGTAGGTGGGTAGCAATATTTTTGTGTTTGTAACCCTAACAATAACATCAAAAGCAATTAATATACAGTCTTCTATCCAAACTGAATAAAATTAAACGCTAGATGTACCCTAAGCAAGAGGTACCTGCCTTCATGTTATAAACTACTGCTGTGCCCATCCATTCACATCTACAATCAAATTCTGTGAGGTAAATGAGGTTATTATCTTTACGTGAGCTACACATGTTCATACATTTTTGTGAGCCGAAAACGTGCAAGTAATTAATGTATACTCTCCCCTGCATAATATCGACGACCATACACAGCAGTCCAGCGCTAATTGATGAAATAGGTCTAGCACACATTCTTTCTACACAGCCGTCTCAAAATACACTTTTACGCTTAAGTTTCCCTACTACCAATGACACATCGTAGTAAACATCCTCCTTGTCCTTCAGGATTTTGCTGATGGGGTCAGTGTTTCCATCTGATAGTCCTTCTGCCACTGATGCTTCTATGAATATATGCTGCTTATATAAATGTTATATTGCCGAAGGTGTGATATTTTGCCATCCTCGCCAAAGAGCATATTTTTGGCAGTGATTTATGAAGATATCAATATAGCTTATCACGTGTTAGTGTGCCTTAAGTAATGTCAAATAACCAAAAAGAATGAATCTAACGCCAGTAAGATTTTAGTATATCGATGTACAAACGAATGAAGGTTTTTTGAGCCGCACTTTAACAACTGTGTGCGGCAAATTTGCACGACATACAAAAAATAGATAGTAGCTGCTATTACGTTTGATAATCAATTGAAATTTGGTCAATAATATCTCTGACATTCATACTTTAGCATTTGAAATATTATCACTTTTTGGTGGATATATAAAGCGCTTGCGGATAAACATCATATTGTTGAAGCTACGACCATTTACTACGCTCAAACAACCTTCCTACTAAAATTCAGTCTGCACAAATTTTCAGGCTGCATAAACATTCATCTTATCAATTTATGAGCAGTTAGCATGTTTTGACTATGCATTTACACCGATGATCAGCTACAGGAAGATTATTACGGTACTCACACTTACCATCACTTCTTGTAGTAGCTACAAGCGATTAGTTACACGGGATGTTAGGCTTACCTTAGCCTAGTGTTAAATCGGGTCTATATTATGCATCAAATTGGACCGATATAGTTTATAGCTGTATTTGCTGATGTCTAGAAATAAATACACCATGCTGAATCTATGTCCGCTGCATAAGTTGAGCTTAATCTGCAACGTACTTAAACAGCTACTTTAAGCGCGAACAGATTTAAAACAGTGCTGGTATGAAGTGGGTTTTTTTCATCGTGTTTCTGTTCTATATAAGATAATCGACCAATTAAGTTCGGCAAAATTTCGGTTTTTTGGGAGTTTGGCGCTAAAGGTCGTGCTCAGGGAATTCTTGGCCCTGAAAACGCCAAATTCCTTGGTTTTACGACCTACCTTCACCCCTAAAAACTACGAGGCTCAATCGAAAATTGTAAATGGCTGTCTATTGGTCAAAAAGGGATCCTCGGCGTCGACCGTAGAACACTAGACGGAATTCTAAATTCCCTCACTTGAGAATACAATTCCCGGTATATCGAATTCATTCAATGTCCAGCTACGACCATAGCAGTTGAACTCTGGATCTTTCTACATCTTACTAAAGCAGACGGTGACTAGTACGGCACTGACACTGGGGCGACGTCGTTGAAAATGAGGCGGCGTCGACCATTAGATAAAATATCGACCCATTTTTGATCATGCACATGAGGTTTATAGTAAAACCAAAAACCCGCTTGTCGACCAGAAAAAGTCAGGGTTTTCATTACTGATTATAAAACACAATTACGTGGTCATAACATGTACGCGGAAATCGAATTGATCGCTTTTTGCGTCGATCTGCAGGTCATTTAGAAGTACGTTAGGCGACAATTGCAGCGAAGTCGCAGATTGTTACTGCAGTTTGTCTACGCAACCTTTTACGTCTCATGGAGCGTGGCAAATCAAATCATTCATCTTCGTTTTCTTATAAAACTGCACGAATGCCAATTTTATCGGTTTACACGACTTTACTTCGAAATCGTGTTCAAATCTGATTCTATATATATAAGCGGAGAATTCACTCTGTAGGTAATCTAATTATGGCTTTTGAAATGTTTATAACAAATCAGGTCTTTTTGTCGCACTTATCTCATTTATGATAATGCAAACATTTACGCGGAACCGGAACTCTGGCTATCGAATCTAAATGATATTACGTCGGACAAGAAGAACGATTTTCGACGAATCACTGCATGAAATGCAAATCAGAAGGCGGATCAGATTTCTACGCCAGGCTGAAGAATTTGTTGCTGAGGTTTTCTCTCTTCAAATACCACATCATCGCTGACCCGGCATATTTTCGTTTCGCCCCGACTTGATCTCAGCACCTTTGGCGCGTTTGACTTCAGCCGTTCTCATCCTTTTTAACGATGGTCAATTCGATGCTGTTCCCATCCCTATTAAACCAAGTCACCATGGATACACCACGTCGAACTCGCCAAACCTTATACAGGCATATGGCTCCGGTTTTGACTTCGCCGCTCTTGTCAACGGAAGCGAGGACAAAAAGAAGGACTTTGCGATGGACGCGACAGTCGTCAACGACCGAGGACAGTAATGATATGGAACCCTTGATACTCTTACCAGTATTTACCGACTTGCAAAAGTACGCCGTGTCAGCTGTTCCTAAACTTTCTCTGCCCGTTTTCAAACTCGGACAACTCGGCCTCGAGAAGCGACCAACTGTAGTCCGAATCTTCGAGTCCTGGCTGTGTCATCTATCGTAGCATCGACACACCGACTCTATATGGACCATTGGGATGGATGTAGATGTGCTGGTCGAAGCTAAAGTCACAGTTTAGGCGGTAAAGGTGCTTCTGTAACAGGGTGAGCCCGTTACAAAAAAATTAGTAGAAAATATTAATTTTGAAAATTTTCTGTTTTGATAATATGCAATCAACATCACTCGAGAAGAGATGTTGTTGACGAAAATTACTCCCAGAGTGATATTTTTGGATGCTCCAATTCTTAATTGATGTAACATCTACAGCAACCAAATTAACCACATATCGCTGCTGGACGCGTGCAATAGGTGGTGAGCAAGAGACCCAATTAATAGTTTGTATTTTAACATAGTTTGATAAAGACGAAAGATGATTTAGTTAGAAGCTTAACTATATTAAAATAACAGTCATACTTTTTCCCTTAGACAGTGCTTTCGAGTTCTGCCTACTTCGCTGCGCTGTCTCGACACGTGTACGTGACGTCGGATATACACAAGCTTGTGTCGAGCTGACACAAGGCGTGACTCATTACAGCTTCTAAAGCTTCAAAATCATAAGGAATTCGGCGGACAGGCCACCTCGATGTACAGGACTCTTGCTAAAATGGTCCCAATATATTTCGATGCGATGGTCAAATCGTGGGGTAATTTGAATATGCACCCTATCCATGTTTATAATACTCACTTGCTAGGCTATTTCGACGCACTTACAAGAACTCCCCAATCTTCGATACATTGGCTGAAGTACAATGAGCTGTTGAGACTCAAGGAACCAGTCAACCATCTCGAAATCAAAGAAAAAGCGAAGGCTCTTTACAACAAAGGGTACCACCGTACTATTATCAACGAGTTCATCAAGACGGTTGAGAAAGTGAAAGGTCTGAACCTCCTTGCCTAACCACTGCATAAAGTATTCGAACTGACTGCAATGGACCGTTTTTAAGAGCCAAGAACTAGCTGCGCTCCATCACGCAACCTCGGTGACGCGGTGTTGCACGCAGTCGGTCCAAAATTTTGAATTGGTGACATGATGCCTTCATCGATGCATCCTTCTCCATCTACCTGTATCGCAGACATACGTGTTACATATGTTACCAATCGTTCTTATGTCTTGCAATCATTGTAATTATGCAGGTCGTCCAGAAGACGCTGCCGAGTCTTAACTAAGTTGGCGCTGTCCATTTGCGGACTGAAAAAAAAATTCAGGCTTACGTTAGTCAGTGGGTAAAAGATAATAAAATGTCGCGTTTATGAATTTCATTCACTTGCGCTTGCAAAGTATACGCTCAACGAGTAGGCGCTCGATAAATGAAATCGTGAGCTTCTGCTTTGATGCTTGTGCGTCTTGACCAGTAGGCGATTAGGTGAGGCATTCATATTCGTATAAAGCTAATAAAATCCTCTTCGTCAGATAGTATTGCACCAACCTATATACCAGATATACCACGATGTCCGTTGTTCCACGCTCATGTTTTACTTCGTTATTGTATACTCAATTGGATTTTCCCGGCAAGCACTTTAAAGTCGTCAGTTTGTCGCTTTACGTCGCAATTCCTTTTAGTCAGAGCCCTAGACCTCAAAAGTCATTTTGAGCGCTTTATTGGACCTGTCCGGCTCCATCACAACGTTCACGTCTCGTCTCCTATGTCCCTACTACAAAAAGACTATTGTCAGGCAAAAGTTTCTCACATGTAGCTACTAAGCATAATAGCATAAGCTACCCATTCCATTCGATCTATATATGACTACGTAATTCGTTTCTTGCACCTGTTCAAAATTAGTCAGTGGGGCCAATAAGCTTTACATTATATAATTTTATGACATTCGAGCTGTCGCAATGGGACAAAAAACTTAGCGCCCGAGATATAGCTTGTACGCCATGTAATACCAATCTTACACATTCGGCTACTGTAGTTACCCTATTACATTACTCCACTGCGTAGAAGTACCCTATTTGATGCGTGCACATACAGGTAGGGAATTTACCTAATGTATAATCGTGCACAGCAAGACGCTTACGGGCGATGTGATTGCGTCATTATGTCAGCCGCAGACATATGTATGGTTATGTTTACTGATTAGTTACAAGTACTTTCTTTGCTGCGAAGAAAAATCCTATAGACAGCACGTGCGTCCGAGCGTGTTCATCAGCCACGCCGTTTCCACTGCCATGACATGTGTACGTACATCGATGAAATGTCGTAAAAAGACTTCTGAACGGCGTTGCATTGTACATACGCCGCTTTGATTGATAAAAGTTAGTCGCATTAATAGTCAAGACGATGTGTATAATGTATAGAAAATTGCTACCCAGAAAGTACAGATGATATTGAGGGCATTCGAGCACCGTTTAGCTTTATGGCTTACCTGTTCAAACGTGTCAAAGTATCATCTATAATGAAGATTCTTTGCTACTATATCCGATACATAATTACCCCTTTGTCTTCCTCGTGTAATTGCTTCTTTGCCTTTGCACAAATTGCCACACTCCTTGAGCGACACAAACATCATATCTAGATGTCTATATATTAACCGTTTCTGCTCTAGCACAATTTATATTAAATCAATATCAGTTTACCTTTTTAGGTGGACGATACGTACTTCAAGCGTCAGGTCAGCCTCATCACACGAACAACTCCGTCCACGAGTACATACCATGTCACTCATTACGAATAGTTCTGACAGCTGGCTTTTGGACTTTTGACCCTTTTTTGTGGATAAAAGCGATTCTTCGGTAAATGCATGTGTTGACCTTCGAGCCTGCATCGACGCGGTTACGTGCAGCAAGCGTCTACAAAACATGTTATTTACAAACGCGAAGAAGTGTAATGTGAGCAACGAAGTAGGCTGTCTGATGTAAGTATTAGGTGAAATGGTATTGGTATCACGATGCGTCACAAATAATGAAAAAGAACGTCGCGACGAACGTGGTTATTATTTGAGACTCTTTTGTATGGTGAGGTAATTAAATTGCGAGATACGAGTCCAACGCCTACATGCATACAAATTTCACGATATATGCAATCATGGACGTTGTCGTGACCGCCAAGACGATGGTAAACTGAGTCGATCTCAATTTGAGACGTTAGAGATGTACACAACAACTGGGAGAATAAGCAGTACTAACAGCGATTTGACTTCCTCATGTACAGATTTTAGAATTGGCCGTTCATCAGGCCGAGATGTGGAACGCAAAAAATAATTGTTTTTATCTCGATACAGAACGCTTACTCGCACTTCCTTAAGTTGTCAATTTGCATCAAAGAGTCTATGCAAGAATATAGACTAATTACCGTATCCTGCTCCCTGTGCAGAACACAAATTGTTTGAACGTAGCTCATATTGGCGCGACGACGGGCACTGCCGCGCTTCCTACGATCCATGTTTTGCCATCGCGCCATCTGACCTTCATCCACCAGCATTGCCCTGAAGATTTTATCACGGCGTCACCTCCACCCATTGTTGATGACCGTGCAGATCATTTGCCTACTGGTAGAGGTAAAGTGTAGCGGAGCTCCACAGGTCCTTAAGTCAGAGGAAGACTTAACGCTCTACGAGCAAGTTTAGCTCTACGAACCCGACTCAAATAGTCAACAAGCTCAGATATTTAAGGTTTGGCTCAAAGAACCCGACTCAAAGAGTCAACAGGCTAAGAGAGCTTACGGTCCCTGTTCCAGGGGTACCAAACGATTCAGAGAATCTACGCACAGAGTGTGCAAGAAGTAGCTGCCCTAACAAGGCGCTGCTATCTCCTCAACGATTACAAGACGCCTCAAAGAGTCACGTGTCTATCGGATAAAAATGGAAACTGCACTATATTTCTTCTTTTAACCTAAAAGAACATCTTAGAACAACGTAATTAATATACTCGCTAATGTCCTAAATAAACCTCTCAAACGATCTAGTAAACAATGGTTGACAGACATCAGTCTTCAACAATTAATACTTGTCTTCTACTATCACCTTAAAGGGAATCCCATCCCTTTTGTGTACCACACCTATTGTCGACTACCAGTTGACATGTAACCCCGTTACACCCTCCCCCACTGACTGACTTTACAACAAAACGTCAATCGACTTTTTTCCTCGAAGAGGACGGTGTTTGTGCGCTTTAACCTTACGGTTGGTATAACACAAATCACCATGGCATCGCCACCCCATGAGTCCTTGACTCCCTCTTCCTACCTCGTCATTGATGTGGAGGTGAATTATGGTAGCGATACCGATATCCATGGTGAATAGAGGACAATGTCCGACTCAACAGTGCTAGAGGCACCGCCTCATACTACACCGAGCCCATTTGCCGAGCGTGGAGAAGCCAACGCGCCATCGGGCGCCGCATCAAACACCCATCGTGGGCGATGCAATCATCACCAATCCGCTCGATGAGCAACAACAGTTGGCTATACAATGAGAGGGAAGCGCTCTGCGCAGAATGCAGCTTGCTGCAACCCTTGATGGTCGTCGTGGATATCTGGTCACCCCACTCGGTGTGGCAGAGCGTATACGAAGAACGACAGGTCATTCCTTGGCACCGTGAGCCATTGGCGCTGAGCCAACATCTTCTGATGAGGTGGCGAGTCGACAGGTACTTCGCGAGAGGTACCTGCAACTTTACTTGACGACTCAGAGTCAATGCAAGTTGCGACTTGACACGCAAGCACGGGGTGCGCTGGTTCCACCGATAAAGGGTATACACATCCTCTTATTCGCAGGCGAATCTCAGGAGGAAGAAGACAACGCTTTTGTTCGCTGGGTGCATCGGAAACGACACTATAGCAGCGTGTGAGCTCTCAGAGCAAGTGCCGATGTGGAAGATGTTCGTCTAGAACGAATTCTTCGGTATGATTACGCCAAGATAAGAGTTAGAAGCCAGTTGCAAACTCGTACACGCTATGCTCCGGCTGTGCCGGCTGATGTGGGTGTTGGTCAAGCGGTGCCAATCTACCCACCTGCCTCCACCACTATTGGTGAGAAGCGATCTCGGTCGAGGGATGACCCTTGCCACGCTGTTCAAAAATATCCACGGCGTATGGGCAATCCTGCCGAAGGGATATATCAAACTCCCACGAGTTATCCGACTCCGGGTATTCTCGCCACTTCACCAGGTACTGGTATTGGCCCTGAAGACGACGTCGTTTCAGGAGTCGCTCCACATGGAACTGGCGGTTCCCTTGCTCATCGAGCAGCGTCGAGGGTGGTCGGTACACCGAAGGAGGAGCATGAGAAGGTGCTTCTGGAGCTGAGTGGTCTCCGCGAGACATCGGGTAAGACTCCGAGTGCGTTTGACGCGATGCAAGCCCGTGTCCAGGCGTTGGAGTTGGGCCAAGCCCGGATGGTGGCTCAGCTTGACCTCCTGATACGGATTCAGCAACCGATGACAATACCACATGTCGCGGTGCAAGCGCCTCCAAGTTCACGTGGGACGGATCCCGATACGACTTAATCAATCCAACGTAGAACACGGGGTGTGCGCGCAGTTTGCGCGGAAGGTTGAGCGTATACGCAAGTCCCTTCTTATCAAAACACCGTGAATCGTCCAATGAAGCGCGGGTGCAACTTTGTCTTGAAGACGGCGGACACTACATTTGTAGGTAGGTTTTCAGCATTGAGTAGATCTTGGTCTACGACCTCATAACGTTCAATTTAACCTCTGCCTTTAGCATCAGCTTGTTCCTTCTGCTTGTCTTGGCTATCAGCCAGTGCGACACGCATATGTCGTAAGACATTTAATCGCGTTGCGAGAAACTCGCTTACCTGTTTTTAAACAGTGGCAGGGCTGATATCAGCAAGCCGATCGACAACTCCTCCCCCACCAAGCCCTAAACCACGTAGTGGTAGCGTTAACGGAAAGCGAGGGTGTGTGAGACCATTCACATATCACGGTGTGTAGCCGGTGGAGGCATGCACGGCGTTATTCAACGCAAACCCAACGACAGGGAGCATCGAGCTCCAACGCTTAGGCGTTTCAGCGCACAAACTGCGCAAGGTGTCACCGATGATGCGATTCACTTGCTCGGTTTGACCATCGTCCTGCGGATGATTCGCTGTGAACATTTCCAATCGTGTGCCGAGCACCTTGGATATGGATTTCCAAAACTTCTTAGTGAAGCGAGGATCTCTATCAGAGACAATTGATAACGGCAAACCGTGTTGTCACAACACTCTATCAATAAACAGCGTAGCTGTACCCTCACCATCCGCGGTATCCGGCACCGCCACTAAATTATTCATCATGCTCAAACGGTCAACAAAGGCCACAATACCCGTAATTCCGTACGAATCCTTCTGTAATCCGAACAGAAAATCCATACTGATGGACTCTTAACATCCCGTGGGTACAGGCAAACTAGCCAGCGGCGCGGCCGCGTGAGGTGAGAATTTCACCCGCTGATACGTTTCACACGTACGCACATATGTGCTCACCTATTCGTATAGTTTGGGCCGCCAATTTCATTAGCTATTTAAGCCATAGGTCTTGCCACGACCGAGGTGACCACTCAACGCAGTATCATGTGTCTCATAGAGGACCCGATACTTTAACTCCTCATCATGAGGAACAACGATGCGAGGGGTATCCTCCACATCCGTGCTATAGCACAACAGGCCCTTATCGATGGAATGTCGATTTAGCCTCGCACGTAATCGTGCCGACAACTCTATGTCTGAGTCCTTGAACTCCTCGCTCCCTAGATCACGTAGCAGAGCTACACAATGTTTATCTTTGGCATATGACGAACGAATAAGGTCAGTGACTGACGACGACAGAGTCGTATCATGAGCAATCTCATAGTCAGGCCTGCGTGACAACGCATCAGCCGAATCATTCTGCTTGCCCGGATTATACATCTCATCGAAGTTGTACTTGGCAAAGAAGGAAAGCCAACGAGCCATTCTCTGAGAGAGGTGAGACGACTGGGCCGCAGTGCGTAGTGACGGATGATCTGTATCGATCACAAACGGCTTGGAGTCAAGAAGATGAACGCTAAATTTGACGAGAGGATGCTTCATTGCAAGTAGCTCTTTGTCATGAACAGTATAGCTCTTTTCTGCAGCCTTTAGCTGCCGGGACTCAAACGCAATGACACGTTCCCGTCCATCAGAATCTGTTTGTAACAGAGCGCTGCCTATGGCAAAGTCAGATGCGTCACAGACGACACTTATAGATTGATCAGGATCAGGCAAAGCCAAGATTGGCGCATGATAAAGACTATTCTTTACTTCTTGAAAAATGCATCATGCTCGGGTGCTAGTCCAGCACCATTCCACATCAATTTAAGAAAATTGGATAATGGCCGAGCCATATCTGCGTAAATCGAACTGTGCTTGTGTAAGTGATTGTCAGGCCAAGCCACTTACTTAAGTCCTATTTGGTTCTTCGGAACCGGGCCAATCAACTATGGCTTTTACCTTAGCGAGTTCCGCTCGAAGGCCTCGCTTCCCAATGAAGCACCCTAAAAGTGAATCTCTTCTGCACCAACGATACACTTAGACGCGTTGGCGTACAACTTATTCGTGCGCATGCACTCGAGCACCGCTTGTATATGGTCAATTTGATTGTCCACATCCGACCGACCGTTCAAAGTACGATTATGGACAAAGATGTCATCAAGCACGTCTGTGCATAACCTCGGTGAGGTCTGAACAGTTGCGTCACAAGACGATTGAATGTAGCTGGAGCATTTGATAACCCTTGCGGCATATAAAGCCACTCCTAGAGCATACCGCCCGAAGTGCTGACCGCTGTCAGCGGAATATTGCTTTCTCGCATGAGAAGTTGGTACTAACCATCGACTAAGTCGAGCGCACAGTACATTGTACATCCCACTATATTGTACTGAAGAACATCATTCCGAGGTGTTGGTGTCTGAGCCGGGATGGTGGCCGCATTAAGCTTATTGTAAGCATGAACAATGCGCCACTTCCCATTTGGCTTTTTGACACAGAAATTCGGTGTGGAATGGGGAGATTTGCTCTCACGTACCATTCCTGCCGCGTTATTTGCACGAAAGAAGTCGATAATGACGCCACACTATTCCTTCGGTAAAGACCACTGCCGTGTTACGCAGTATTTAGTTCCAGGAACCAAGTCAATTTCATGACGTACACCTCTACCGGGAGGTAAGACGGACGGTTGGTTGTGGCACACCACGCCCTGAAATTCATTTACCAAAGGATATAACGGATCAAGACGATCCTTAAGGATCGAAGATCCACTACAGGCATCCAGTGCCGCCTTTGTGTCCTCAAGGACAGACTCGTCCGATTACGAAGATGAGTTTATCTCAATATCCGGCCGAATGACCACTAACTCGAATAACTCTACTGCCTGTAAGGATTGGCTCAATTCGCCGTCAGACATTTTGTCTAGGTCAAAGAGAGTATCCAAGGATGGAAGGGTCTTAAGACTAATGTTGCCTTTAACATGACCAGTCAGCCCATTGGCAAGTGTATACAGTGTATAATTACTACTATCACTTCGTGACTTCTTAGACGTTGGGCACTTAACAGTTGCCATTTGAAGCTGGAATTAATCCCTCAACGAAACCTTACGCCTCCTAGAGGCCGGGACAGTAGGGTCCCTGTGGTTGCTATATATCTTAGCACGCTCTATACGATAGCTCATGTCTTGAATGACATCTGGTGAAGTGTTACGCAACTCGAACACTTCACCCAGTGGATTTACACGTACCACTCCACGTACAGCATCCGGGTCTAGCCCTGAACACTTTGGCTTCTCGATATCAATGTCATTACCGACATTCAGTGAGGTGCCACCTCGGCCGCCCTCACTCGGTATAACTTTACGTGACACCCCACTCACATCAGAGGAATTAGATTCTTGATGTCATGGCCCTAGGGAAAAACATGCCTGCAGCATGCAGTTACTCAGTATCACAACGAGTAGCACTCAACGGAGTATAACTCTCTTCTCATATGGTGAAATAGCTCCGCTCAATATTGATGTCATTGACATTAGAGTTACTTAACTCTGACATACCAATATCCAACACATTGGCATTATCCGCCAACGGCTCGCGCTTTTATTGATTTTGTTGTCAAGCGATGGTTGGTTCATGACTCTCCAAAGCTTCGCTAGGAACATTGCGCGTGGCGCCTAAGGTCCTAGACCTCCAATCAATCCATGGCTCATGGCGGTCAAGCCAAGCCATATCTAGGATGAGATCGTATCTCGAATCCAAATCGAGGACAAGACAGCGTCCAATGCTGTCAAAGTCCAAAAACTACACATCTAAGTTCAACGGAACTTTAGGCACCGTGACGCGACTACCAGTCGCTAAACAAACGGTGATGGAATCATCTTCATGCGCTTTGATCGCATCAGCATATCGCTGACTTCTCTCAAGAGAACGACGTCGAGCATAATTTCATGATGCTCCGAGGTCGATTAGGATCGACCAATGCTTCTCAAAGCCTTTAACTTTTGCCTCGGCGACTAAAAAGCCAGACTTGTATCCACGCTCTGTGATGGCGGGCACAGAGACCAGTGGGGCTAAGCCCTGTGTCACTATACCTCGTATAGAAGTGATAGAACTCAATCCTACCCCATTAGGGCGCCCCACAACTACTGGTTGTCGACGTTTCCCCGTGCCATACCAGTTTTCTGGTTGGGCTAAGATTTCTACCCATAGGAGTCGGTTGTTGCTTACGCAAAGGACAAGTGGGACACAAGTAATTAGTGCTTCCGCACATATAACAGCGTTTCACTTCCTGTCTTTGCTCTGCAACATGAAGCTACACTTCACCTTCATCTTCAGCATGGATGATATCCATCGGTTCTGGCGTGCGGTAAGCCGAGGTGCTCGCAGAGGTTGCCCTCGCAAAGCTTGGGTTCTACCCATTCCAACCAAGTCTGGCCAACTTAAAGTTGTGCTCAGCATTTTGAGCGATACTAACAGCTTCCTCAAAAGTAGAGGGATGGACCCGAAACACCTCGGTCCTGGCAACGCCATTATGAAGACTTTCCGTGAAGACAGTAACACAGACTGTCTCAGGGAGAGGGTCGACCTGCATAGCAGCCATAAGAGTTCTCAACTCTCGGACACAGTCCGTTAACTCATTCTTACCCTGATATGTAGACAAGAAGCGTGAGCGCACGCGATAAGCCTGTTTAGGCGGCGAGAAAACTCGCAAAAGGTCTAACTTTAGCGAATCCCATGTGGGAAACGCCAAGTCGACCGACGTTCCACACGTCAGAGCCCACTCTCTAGCTCTTCCATCGAGCATTGAGATATCCAGCGAGACCCGCTGGTACTTCAGTGGGATAATGCCAGAGCTCATGGCCATTTCAACACAACGGATCCAGAGGGTCATGTTTTCCCCATCCTTCCCGGAGTAATGTTTAACGTCCATTCAAAGGGGACGAGGCTTAGCCTCTTCTGGTGGCATTGCCACGTAGCGTGTTGGCATAGCCGACGCTACTTGGTTTTGAACCTGCCCTACATAGGCCATTTCAGACTGCATGACGGTCTCGACTCGTGCATTGAGCACATCGGGACGTGTGCGGCTAGAAACTCTACATATTCTGGGCCTACGGCCGCGTTCAGCTTATCAAGCGCGACCTTTTGAGCCTCAGAGAGGGGTGTGGAATGCTCCATCCTCGCCAAGGAGCTTTCGTAACAAGTCAGACGTAGATTGACCGATGAGTGCTACCACGTGTAGCGGAGCTACACCTCTCCTTAAGTCAGAGGAAGACATAACGCTCTACGAGCAACTTTGGTTCTAAGATTTCGACCCAGAGAGTCAACAAGCTCAGAGCTTACGATCCCTGTTCCAGGGGGACCAAACGATTCAAGAGAATCACAGCACAGAGTGCTAAAGAGAAGCTACCTTTACAGGCGTTGCTAGCTCTTCCGATCAAGACGCCTCGTAAGGCACGTGTCTTATGTTGATCAAAAGGGGAACTGAAGTTTATTTCTTCTTTTAATCTAAAAGAACATCTTAGAACAACGTAATTAATATACTCGCTAATGTCCTAAATAAACCTCTCAAACGATTCCGTAAATAATGTTTGACAGACATCAGTCTTCAACAATTAATACTTGTGTTATACTATCAACTTAAAAGGGAATCCCATCCCTTTTGTGTACCACACCTATTGTCGACTACCAGTCGACGTGTAACCCCGTTACATAAAGACTCTTTGGACTTGACTACTCAACCGAAAATTAAAATACGTGCAATTATGTCGCACCCCTTCAAGGTGACACATTTAGGAGTTAGAAGCGGCGACGTCGGAAGGCACTTCAAAGGCATGTTGTTCAAGAAGTGTCTTCCGACATCGCCACCCGTCCATTAGTGACAGAGTAAAAATGGTCAAACTTTATGAGGAGGAGGCTGTCTGTGACCGGATTGTAAGCTAGCTGCGAGATCTCAATCAAGTTGATGCGGAAGTATTTCTGTAGGTAGATGATATGGATGTGGGCTCTTTATCTTTAATGCGTACATTCATTAACAATAATTTTTTGTAATTAATCGCGAAATGGTAGTTTCTGGCCGATTGACCAAGACGAATCATCATGCGTTTTTAAAGGCCAATCACGTTGGAACTGGAGTCATCATAGCGGACATTTTGTGCTAATCGACTCCCCGACTACCAGGTTTGGTAGTTGTGGCGTGGTAGATGTGTGAAAATTACACTAAGTTGTAGTACGTTTTTAGTATATAAATATGCAGGATAGAATATGACTCACTTATCGACTGATACGATCATGATGAGCCTCTTCCCGGCGAGTGGCGAAAACGTCTGCGCGCATTTTAATACAAAAGTCGTTGGTCATGCTTTTTATTCCCACAACTTCTGCTTACGCCGATGACAGTATAGAACTGATGACAATATATATGAGTGCTATGATCTCTCTCATACATGAATACTTGCAATTCACATGCTGTCAACGATGATGGACAACCTCAGTAGAATAGCAAAACGGAAAAAAAATATTAGTATTGTCAAGTAATTATATATGTATGAAATCTTTTTTATTATCGATGGGAAAAGTGCTCTCTACGTTGTACAAACTATAACCTGAATGTATCAAAGAATAAAACATTTATCAGCTTAACATATGTGCTTGCTATTTATTTGCTCATCAAGCATTGCTAGACGCGCCTAGCATGATATGTTAAGCTTAATTTTGCTAATTTTCTTATATAATTCTATCGTATTTAAAGGATCATGTACCGGATTCGTATTGAATACAAAGACAGAAAGAAGTTTATGTTTGACGTATATTAGTCTATTTTGATTGGCCGCAGTTGAGTGGATTACTGAACGCGTTGCCTTCTATATCTAAGGACACTAAATATTATCACTAATCTTTTTCGGCATTGACTACCAGATTATTGAGAACCCTTCGCATCCAAGCTTTCGCTTCTTATAATTGCGTTAAATAGCATCATGGCTTCTATAGGCAATGAGTATCTTACTGTCATATAATGCCCTATAGTCACCTTTAGGCTACTTACTTCAGTGACCGCGTGGCTGGCACTGGAGAGAGGAGAAATGTGGATCGATGATATTCGTGGTGGTGGCACGATTTATAACCCCGGAAAGTGTCTACTCATACCTGAGTACCCTACCATATAAAGCGGGTCGTCCTCATTCCTGTGTAACCATCAACATGTTTCTCTAGCTACTTTGAGGTGGTTTTCTTGCACTGCCAATCGCTAGTGGTACAAGGTGTTGAATATCATCCGTTACGAAATATTCATGTTGACGTCGAATAATTCGTCAAAATCATGGAAAGAGCTCACATCGTTTAGCTCGCCCCATTACATAAAGCTTGAAAGCATTCAATTTGGAAAGTAGTCACCGATTGTGCTGCCACGTGCTCACGAGAAGAGTTTTATTAGTCAAATGCGTTATTTGCAAATACGTAAAAATTCGTGCTTACAGGCGGAATTGACGATTCAAACTAAACTGGCTGTGAGGTAAACAAGCCTCACGCTGCAAGCGGGTGGGAAAATGAAACTATGTTCGACCGATGATTGCCAACTTTGGAATATAGCGGTCAAGACTGGTGCCGCAGCTTTTGAGATAGGTGAGCAAAATTGTGCTTATCAACGCCGACATTCACACCATAGCGATGTATGATCTGCTTGACATTGATATTTGCTTCAGCAGTTGTACGGTTTAACAGAGGCATTCACATGCACGAATTACACGAACGATCTACGCATGGTGAAGGATTGATGTTGTTTCGAAAAAGCCGATGCAAGCAACCAGGTAAAATCCTCTATTCAAGTGCGTTTGTACGTACTGAGTGTAGCACTTCTTATCTTGCTGTCCAGCTAAGTTTAGCTTAACGAACTGCTCTTTAGTTTTTGGAAAACAGACGATGCCAATGAAGGTTTCCGCTCACCTAGGCCGCTAGCCGTAGTGCAGCTACTTGGAGTAGCGCTGAGACTTGACGAAAACGATAAGCAATGGTCCGGGGGTGACGACACGGCCGATCCTAACGCTGGAGGTGGTAAAGTCTCCACGCAAGCACTTTTTGTCGGTGACGATGTCGACGCCGTCGTCGATGCATTGGATGTCGACGCAGCCAATTCGCAGCTTTTACGACGCTTCTGTACACATCCGATACATACACGCACGCTCGTCGATCCCACCTCCGGGAGCGCAACATCCATCTTGGGACAGCATTCGAAGCAGCATATTTCACCACAAAGACGACAGTGATGACGACGACGCGATAGCCCAAACTTGGCGTCGCAGATTCGGCATCCCAACCGGTCGCGATTGTGCACCCAGTGTGGCGCATTCACAAGCAATGACTGCGACAAACGTCGCTTAGTCAGCACTTCCTCCAGGCGCGCGATTTTAGCACACAACGCTCGCAGCTTCGCTCGTCGAGACAACATAGGCAGCTGTGCTTTCTCCAAGATCGAAGCCACAAACTGAACTTCTACATATCCATCACGGTGGCGTGCCTGGCGTACCATGAAGCCGGTTGGCTGAAGGTCCGTAGGCTTGGAGCCTACCTCGTCCAACCACGGTTGACAGTGGGGGCTATAGCTTGACTGCAGCGTACGCACGTACATTGGCGATGGGTCGGCATTCTCGTCCCAGTCATTCACCAGAATGCACTCATAATCCAACAGACAGTAGGTAGTCCGCGACGCGAACATTCGACTGGATTTTTCGCCAACGACCCACTTAATACTAAGGTTCCCTTGGTACCCCGAAGCTGCCATTTCCGCACGGTAATCGTCCATGTACGTAGGAGACAAGTACGGGCCGGAGTTTGCTGTTGCTGCTGGTCGATCATTCCCTAGTGAGTCACCATCGCGAGTGCCTCGGGCACGTCCAGAGGCCGTCTCTCGACTAGCAGGACCGGTAAATGGCTGCAAATCGTCGTCCAGTTCTGCTTCAGTGTCCGAGTATGACGAATCGCTGTCGCAATCTTGCATCGACGCCCGGGACGTCATTCGCTGCGATATACCGTTGATGCTGCTCGTGCTGTTGTTGTTGTTGTTGTTGTTGTTGCTCGTATTGTTGCTGCGTCGAAGCTGTTTCTTCTGTCGGCGGTAGACAAAAGCCGACGAGCTCGTGCGAACGCCTACGAGGTGCTTCATCGGCAGCTCCATGTCATCTCGATCCGAACGCACGAGCAAATCAACTGCCTCTTCGATCGACGACGGCAACAGCGCGACGCATTTCACGAGGTACTGCTGCAGCACCTTGGACGCAAACCCATTGCTCAGTCCCGCAGCGCTCGACGAGGCGTCCCAGTCCGACGCGTCGCTTTCCAATGATCCGGTCCCATTGACGCTCGCGCCCCCATTGACACTCGACGCCGCCAAATCGACGGCGTTCGTCGCCACATCGTCGCCGCCTTCGCCTCCGTTGGCGAGAGAGTTCATGATACCCCACAGGACCGTATTCGTGCCAATGGGGCACACGCGCTCCATGACGCGGACTTTGATCGCGCCTCCACTTCCGGGGGTCTCCGTGGACGACGCAGCCGTAGCGGCCGCGCTGGCGCTCGCGCTCACGGGGCTCCAGTTGACCGAATCCCGCAGCCCAAAGCCAAAGAGGCTGAGCGACGCGCGCGCCTGCGACTCGAGATCCTCTTCGACGGCGCGGGAGAGCGTGGCGCTGGTGAGGGGCGCGGGCTGGAGCGAGAGCGCGCTGGACATGCTGTGCGTGCTGCTGGTGGACTTCAGCAGTCGCGCGGTGGTGCGGGTCGCCATGGGCCTCTTCGACGTCTCGACCGGCGTCGGTTTCTCCACGCACGCCACGTCGTCGAGCGGGAGACCGGTCGGGTGCCGGCAGCGAGAGGGGGAGCAGCGGCCGACGCGGTGGGGGTCGTGCCTCCGTCTCTCGCACGCAAAGACAGGCCGAGGGGTTGTTCCTCGGCCAATGTCGGACGGCCGTTTCCCAGACGCAACGAGTGAGCTGACTTTCGGCCCTTTTAGGCACAGCGCCACTGACGTACGCCCCTTTGCTGCCGTATGGGACAGTTGGGAGGCGGCGCCCGTGTAACGTCAGCTTTGCACCGACTCGAGCGGACACTGTGTGGCGACCAGGAGCGCTTCTTCTTCTTCTTCTTCTTGCAGGGCACTCGATCGGGTCGCACACTGCGGTTGGGCGACTGTCGACGTGGAAAATGCGGTCGGACTGAACAGCTACTGCACTCGACGCTTACATTCCACATCTCACGTGCGCGCTCGGGTCACTAAGTCACAGCGCTTCCATGAACATGAGGTCCGAGTCCCCATTGTTACCGGCATTTGCGCTGTTTCTGACACTACATTGACTGCTCTTCTGCTTGGGTTCTCCAGCGGTAGAGCTGGTCTCGTGGCGGGCCATAAAGCCGTCCATTTCGAACAGCTCCATGCTCGAGAAACTGGTTGGCGATAGATCACCGGAGAAGTGCACGAGACTCGACGAGGGCCTCGAGGATCCCATGCTGGACGGCAGTGGCGATGAACCTCTGCTATTCGCTCTTCTGTAAAGGGTATCGTCAAAGCTCAAAGAGGAAGTCTCGGCGCGAAACACGGACGACAAGGTCTGGTGTTGCTGCTGCTGGTGCTGTGGCACTGATGGCTGGGTCTTGGGCTCCTGCGGATGAGACTGCTGCGGCAAGCGTTGGTGCTGCTGCTGATGCGGTTGACGAGGTTGATGTGACTGCTGCGAAGCGTGTCGTTGGGGCTGTCCGAGCTGCTGCCGGCTGGTATTTGGAGCTTGCTGAGCACGCTGTGGCTGCTGCTCTAGCCGACGTGAGGTCTGTTGGGCATGCAGAGGCCGACCGTTTTGCCGTTCATTTGGCAAATTTGGTAAATTGGCCTGTTGCTGAGCGGGCAGTTGGGACTGGTTGGGCTTGACGGACTGTTGGAAACGATTTGGCTGAGCCACACCGTTTTGCTGCTGCACCATGTGCTGCTGTTGTATCGTCTGCTGCTGCCGCACTTGCATCTGCTGCGCACGCTGCTGCATGAGATATTGCTGTTGCTTCTGTTGCAAGGCCAAGTTCTGACGTGGCTGAACCTGACTTTGCTGGCGGTGGACAACGTGCATCGCGCTATTTGGTACACCCCACGTTTCACCCGATGCTGAATCAGCGTCCAAACTTGCACGGGCACCGGGCGTCGGGTTTGTCACCGTCGCGGGGTTCATACCAGCAGGATTGCCGCCAACGGCGATGGGGTCGATGCTGCGTCTACCGGTCTCCGCACGCAGCTTTTTCAAATACGGGTTCACGATCTTCACAATGTACTTGTACACCTTGTCCAGCTCCTCGATCTTGCGCGGAGCATGCGTCGTCCTGTTCTCATTGAGGATATCTGCACACAGCTGCACGTAGCTGAGAAGATACCGCAGCTTTTTCTTCTGTTCCGTCTCATCGTGACTCCTCATGTGATCCGCGTACTTTTGGAAAGCACTGTGCACCTTTTTCACATCGTCATGGTACTTCAGCTTGAGCGCTGCGTGCTGCCGCCAGTACTCCGCCGGGGTATCGCCGGGAATCGAACCCTCTGGCTTTTCCACCCGTGGCGTGATGTTCGTCCCATTGGGTGCTACCGAGGTCGTGGACATGCCTCCAGCACCCACCGTTACCGCCATTTCCAGCTGAGACTGCTGGGCACTAGACTGAACAGCCTGCCCACCAAGTAGCGTATGACCTGGAAAGCCTCCGATCTGGCCGCCTTGTGCATCAAAGGTGTTTGCGCGCTGGCTCAGGTCAAGCGTGTTGCAATAGGAGAAGTCCAGTCTCGAGAGCATTCCCTGGTTCGGTAGTGTTTGCGCTGCCATGACCGCGTTCATGTCCGTCTGCTGTGCACGCAGCGACTTAAGGCGCGTGAAAATCTTGTCAATGTACTCTTCCTGTGTACGTGCCTCTTTATACAGCGCCAGCTCGCACCACGACACATTCATCCAGAGTTTAATGCCGGGCACGGGGTCAGCGGAGACGCGTACCATCTCGTTGTAGCTTCACAATGCAACACAACATCAAGTCAGCTCAGAACCGATCGCATCAAGAAGTTGCGTAGTGGACCGTACATCTTGGCAATCAGATTCGCTCGGTGATCACGCGTGAACTGGATGCGCCAGTCAGCGCATAGGCCGTGCGCCGCTGCCGGCTGTGAATCCTTGAGCGGTGGTGCGGCTGCTTTTGTGGCGGTGGGACCCATATTCATGTCCATAGAGGCCGTGTTCATTTGGTGTGATGAGCCCATGCTCGCCATCATTTGCTGGTGTTGATGTTGCTGTTGCTGTTGTCGCTGCGGGACGTTATAGACGTTCATGGCACAAATACCCATTGCCATTGCTTGCGAGTTGCTGCCACTCGTACCCATCATGGCCATTGACATTGGCATCGACAGTGAGTCGCTTCGCATACGGAATGCGTTTACTGCGAGCGGGTCCATCGTGTGGCGGTAGAGGACAGCGACGCGAGTGCGAGGTCGGGTCACTTTCGGCGCGCTCTATGGCGACGAATGGCAGTCACCGGCACGGTGGGTTTTAAACAGAAAAAAGTGGAGAAGACAAGTTTTAAACACGAAGATCACTCAAGTGTTTGTTACGAATCATAGCTGTATCTCCAGATGCGACAGGCAATATGGTTGGTGACGACCGACTGTCTGACTGCGACTAGTTAGAGGAGCTATATTTGTTTATCATTCAAAAGGATCAGTAAAAACTGAAGCGATAAGAGCTTTTCGTGGCATCCCTTTCTCAGAGCATCCGTTACGCTCTCGAACAGCTTTAAACAAGTGTCATCTGCCCCAAGCGCGAAAAGTACATGAGCTGTAGGAGAATACTAGGGGTGACACTCCCTCCCTACGCCAGCCTCAAGGTCTCTGAACTCACTGTCTCCCGAACGGTCGTCCAGCCGCTGCAGTTTAAAAAGTACCCAAAGACTTATTCGTAAAAGTCCGGCCAAGAGACAATCGCTCATGGTGCTGTTCGTGCGCAGGCTGGTGCTGGCATTTGCAGGTGCGGCTGCAGCTCTCGTCTCGGCGAAGAACCCGGCGAACCCGATCCTGTCGGCCATTGTAAACGTGAAGAACTTGGACACTGTGTTTTATGCATCGAGCGCCACGGAGGAGAAGTGGGGAGCGTCGCTGGAAGTCCAAAAGCTAAGGAACGGGGAAAGGCGTGCTTTTTACCCACTCGTGTACAGTGCAACGGCAGTAGGCGATGCATACGGCTGCACGTCGAAGAAGAAGCTACTCTCTGCTAGTAGGAGCCGCAACACCTCCGCTTCTTCTGGTCTATCGGATCCCATAGGTGCGACGCTACTTGAGCAACTCAGTGAGCCCTTTGTGCTGTTGGTAGACCGAGGTGGTTGCTCGTTTGCAGAGAAGGCGTTGTACGCGCAAGAGCTAGGGGCTGCCGTGCTCATTGTCACGGATACTCTCGAAGAGCTCTACGACCGCTTAAACGTTGCCGGCATCACTGAGGAAGAGAGGCGATTGGAATACAGCTGCTCGCGTGGTTCGGGCAACGTGAAGTCGAATGCCGAGATTGATGACTTTACGTCTGCTTCATGGCGAGACGACGCAGGTGTCCGCTCATGTGCAGACAGCAACAAGTGCTCGTCGCATATGTGCGTACCTACCGGTGGCGCTAATAACCAGGTTTGTTGTGTCTGGGATATTCCAGATACCATGGGCTTCGGCACCTCAGACGTTATATCTGAAAAGAGCGAAGTGAGCGACATTGTTGTGGTGCGACTTTCGATCGCCGACGGCAACTCGTTAAAGAAGATACTTACAATCAGTGGCAAGGACAAGAGCAGCCGGTTGCTGGTATCGGTATACGAGCGGGACCCACCGCTCATCGATCCTTCTCAGGTTATCATTTGGATCGTTGCTTGCGCGACAGTACTGATTGGGTCGTACAGAGGTGCAGCCTATGAACGCACAAAAGCGCAGCTTGAGGCAGCGCTTATCGCGGCCGACGTCACGTCTTCAGATGCCATTGCCCAAGCTCGAGTGGCATTTGAAGAGCACGACGAGCAGGTTCCTCGGCAAGGGCAACTCGATTTGGGCTCCAGACATGCGCTGGTATTTTTGGTGCTTGGATCGGGACTCCTCTTATTGCTGTTTATCATGGATGCCGTTATTGTGGTAGTAGTGCTCTTTGGCACTGGGGCCGTGTTTGTCACGTTTGAGGCTATATGGGAGCCCCTTATGCGACGCCTCCCTGTAAGGCGTTTGCACATGTTGCCATGGCGTGATGTTGATTGGCAATGGGAAGATGTGCTGGTGCCCGCTGTGTGGAGCATTGATAATATGCTTGCACTGGCATTGTCGGTCGGAACCGCGCTCTTCTGGTTTCTCGCGCGCTTTCAGTCGTATTCGTGGGTTCTTCAGGACGTTTTTGGTGTATGCTTTTGCCTCGTCTTCTTACGTGTTGCACGAGTACCCAACTTGAAGGTGGCCACGCTACTGCTCGCACTTGTGTTTGTTTACGACGTCTTCACGGTAATCCTATCACCATACATTTTCGACGAAAACGTCATGATAAAGGTGGCTACTGGAGGAGCACAAGGAGCTGCCGTCGGTGGTACACGCAGCGGCTACTGCTTACGCTATCCCACGGACACAAAACATGACTGCCGCTCTGAATCGATGCCGATCTTACTTCGAGTTCCCAAGATGCTGGATTGGAGGGCAGGCTCTTCGCTTCTGGGTCTAGGTGACATTGTGCTTCCTGGTTTGCTGCTAGTGTTCGGTGCGCGTTATGACTACGCTACTCGGGGTCAACTCTTTGGCCGTCTTGTACCTTATTACGGCAAGACGTTCGACCAACGCAATGTCTCGAACGGCATGTCAGGAACAACAACAGGAATGGATTGGCATCTGGATGTGTCAGGGGCAGAGCTTGGTAGTACTAAGAAACTCTATACGTCCCGCCGCGGACTATTCTGCATCCTCATGTGGGGTTACACGATAGGCCTATTGCTGGCAAACGTCGGCGTTGCAACTACAGGCAGTGACCAACCAGCACTGGTATACGTAGTGCCTTGTACACTCGGTTTTTTAGCAGTTGTGGCATGGCGCCGTGGCATTTTGAAAAAGCTGTGGGAGGGACCACCTGAACTGGTTCCGGGCTATGCTCGCCGCGAGGAGTCCGCAGTTGCCGGTGGTCTATATAATGACGATGCAATGCAACTACGAGGACTGAGCGTCGAGTTTGCCAAAGCGAAGAACAGCGATGTCGTCTTACTACAGCAGCATCGAGGTGGCACGGACTCTCCTGTATCTGGTGCATCGTACGAAATGAGCAATGACACTCCGACTGGCTGCGCTCCTAAAGTGCCTAACTGCGCTGCGAGAAGCTCAAATAGCAAGTAGCAGCGACTATTTCGTTGTCAAGCTGCCAAACATGCGCATTAGCCGAAAGATTGAAATTATATACGTCTTCTGTTTCAATTTGTGAATCACTATCACCGAGCGATCAAATACCCTTTATCCACTCATCATCTCCATCCCACTCGTCAGACGCGTCCACGGCAGTAACTTCATCATCCATTTCAGCCGCGAACAATGCAGACGCCTCGGCAGCAGTCGGCAACGACGACACTGAAGAGAGGGTGGCCGCCGATACGGATTGAGAAACAGGAGCAACGCTGGTATCTGCAGGCGCTGATGGAACTGCTGCGCTCTTTTGGAATGTCGGTACCATATTAAATTGCTGCGGGTAGATAATGAGAATGCGTCAGTTGTCACCCGTAGGGCGACACACTACTTTGAAAAATACTCGTACGTACACTGAAAAGGTCATCGGCACTCTCACCTTTCTTCTCGGCGTCAGTGATAGAATTGCGGGTGCTTGCTGGTGCTGTGCGCTCCTCATCCGTTACGACCTCAAACGAGTCACTTGAGCTATTGGATTCATCACTTTCACATAGCGTGTCACTTTTACCCGCAACAGTACTCTCCCGGGGTTTCTGCACGTGCTGCTGGGGCGAAGGAGACAGTGCTTGGCTGAGCCCGAATGGGCTGAGGTTGCTTTCAGGAACTGCTATCGAGCGGCGTGGAGGACTCCCGGCTGATGCGAACGGATTCAGCTGTGCTTGTGTGGCGTTACTTTCCCAATCATCCCAACTGCCCCGATCATTCGCGAAAGAGCCCTCCTCAAAGTCGTCGCAGTACTCGTCGTCATCATCGTGACAGCGGTCAAACGGCTGTTCATCTGGTACTTGCGTGTACTGTAACTTCGTTCCTTTGGCCCCTCTTTGTCCAGGCGAACCAGAGCTAGAGAAGGTTCTCAAACGCCTCTTCCGTCCCCAGACAAAAAGAAAGATGCAGCATATACCTGCTAGCGCCACCAGTACCAAGGGATTGCTGCCTTGACTTAGGTAACCAGTCGTTTGCGGTCGTTTTGCAGTGTCGTTTGCTACAGCGTCTGAAATTGTCGTCGAGTCTTCTGCACGTAGAGATGGTTTGGTCGTCAGCGCCACGATTGGAGCAGGTTCTGTAGACAATTGTGGCAGTTTCGTCGCTACAGGTTCCACCGCTGCAGGTTCCTTCGCTGCAAGCTCCACCGCTGCAAGCTCCATCGCTGCAAGTCCCACCGCTGCAGGTTTCGTGATCATTGGCTTCGTTGTCGTCCTTTCCCGAACTGTTGCAGGTACGTCATATTCTTCACTCCCAGTCGCGATGTCTAAATCCATTGCCGGCTGTTTCACAGGGTCTCTTGCAGTGTCCGCCGCTTCCTCTGCGCCATCCGCAATCGTTTCCACATGCACAGTAGAAGCAGAAGAGGATGTGGCACTGCGACTCATTGGTGCTGGAGTCTGCGTCTCCAACTTCTTCTGCTCCTCACCACTGTCTGCAGCTGTCCGCCCACCGATCTTTAGCTCACCGGCCGTGTCCGCTTCGCGCATCGATCCATTCCCACCCACGAACCTCTCACCCTCTCCACTTCTCACTGGCAGATCCACTGCACGCGCGTTGTTCCGCGCCATCGCTGGTGTCGACATCACACCGACTGCCGTAGCTGCTGAACAGACTCAGTAGTTTTTCTTCTAACCAGCAAATGATCAATGGCTCCTTCGTCTCAATCAACTACCAAACTCGATCTTTCATGCAAGTTGAGAGGGAGACTTCAGGAATCTCAAAAGTCTTCTTGAAGTCGCTTTTCCAGCTTTGAGTCATGGACGCAGAGGCCGACGAGGAACTGCGACGCGGACTGCTGCTGCCCACTGACAGCTGTGACGATGCGGCAACGCGACACAGGCAACGAAATGGAAACCCGTCATCGGAGGCCGTAAGGAGAACGGTGCTGTCGCCCTGGGAGAAGTGGACAACTCACGGCCGCTTTCCATACAAGCTGATGCTGCACGTAGCCCTTTTGCTGCTAACCTTTACCCAAATGCAGCTATTTGATGCCCAGAATGCTGCTTACATGCGCGCTTCTTACCGCAACTGGTGCGTCTAGCTGATCTTTTTGACAAGGTAAAGATACCTCTGGATACCTGTCTGACAATTCTGTGGATATGAACGACTAGGGCGTTCTTCTTCCTTCCTCCTGCCGCAGATATTGGCGTCGTGTATGTACCGTTGCACGAAGCTTTGCACCTTCTTTTTCATGGTACTTACTGGCCCTGCACGTCATATTTGCCGCGTAGACCTCGATTCGAGCGAGATTTCTATACGATCAATCGCACGATGACGGCAGTGCACTATCTGCGCGATGCCTATTTCTCCATCGGTAATGTCTCTGTTGCTAACTACGAGTACCTGCACACGGACTCAGGAAGTATCCAGCCACTCATGGTAACAATCAGCCGTGTGCTTCCTCACGGTGAGCTCGAGACTCGGGACTATCTTGTCTCGCAGAACGACGAGAGTGTAGGACCCTTCGATCCGAAACTGACTTTATGGCAGAAAAAGCATTTGTTCGGATCACTGCGCAGTATCAGGTTCTCCTTCTCACTTCGCGATCGTCAGTTCGGAAACTTTTACGAAGAGTGCTTCGAGTGGCACGTGAATGTGGGCTTTCAAGTTGTCAAAGGCGCTCAAATTCACGTTCAGCTAAAAGATTGCGAAGTCTCGCGCTGCGCCAGTGTGCACCCGCGTTCGTTCTGGGCCACAGCTATGCAGAGCTTTGTTTGGATGCATGCAATAGTTGCGGTGATTTCGCTACTGTACATGACGCTCAGTCTCAAGGCCCTGCGGCATTCATTTCGTGTGTATGTGTTCATTACGGGCATGTCGTGTCGTCTGATTGACCTTGCTTACGCACAAACTGGTTGTTGTGATATGATGTGGATGTAGAATGACTCAAGATCGATGTGATTTCCGTCGAGATGCTAGAGGTGATCGAAGAAAGAACGAAAACGGGCTGCGTAGTGCAGCTACTGGTGGCACTAGCGACGACAGCTTGCATTTTTGCACCGGAACACGCTGCGAACAAACGAAAGCGTCGACAGAAGTTTCGTGTATGCTACGAGTCAAACTCCTCAACAGCTTGTACGTGAGGCCATCCCTGACACGTTAGTTGTTGTGCTGGTGCTAATTGGTCTCACGTTGCGTGGCACAGACAGCTGCTAGTTCTTACTTCGCTAGCCCTGCTACTTGCAAGTTCCGTGTGGAGTTTACTTTCCTTGGAAGCTCACATGCCGATTGGGTTTTGGCATCGATTGCTCCATGCAACAGCGCTGCTGCTGCTTTGGAGTTGTCTTGTCGGGTATCTTGATCACAATCGGCACATTTTTTCAATTGTGTTAACACTGAAGTGGGGAACACCTCGTGTGCTGCAGTTTTTGCTGGGTGTATCTCCGATATTCGTCGGGTACGCCCTTTTCGGAACAATCTACTTTGGAAACAAGATCGAGGAGTTCGGCACACTGAGCGGGTCGATGATCACGTTGTTTTCGCTGATGAATGGAGATGCGATCATGGATACGTTTGACGGGATGGAGCTCCACCAGTTTATCGTATCAGGAAAAGTGTACCTGTACTCTTTCACGTCGTTGTTCATGTACGTGGTCCTGAACATATTCATTGCCATCATCGAAGAAGCCTTTTTTGCCACACAATCTTCTCGCCGCCAGGTCAGTGATCGCCTTTCCGATCATCGCATCTCTCGGTCGACATAGCAATCGAAGCGCATACTTTGGCAAAAATGATGCGCGCTCGTCCGCGACTCGATTACCCGAACCTATGTTGGCATCCGATCTCAAGTGAATGTTGCTGTAAGCAGTTTGGTTGCTCCGATAAGCTGATTTCGCCAGGCCGCCCGAGGTCTCTGACACAATTGGTATTTAGGTAGTATTTTAACTAACAGGGTTTGGAATAGTTTTATTGACTATGTACACTTAGGAAGAAATTTTTTATTAAAAAAGAACTTTCTAAAGAATTAGATGAAAAATTACAAGTTACTTTGTCGCACTTTTGTCTCGCCTCGTTGCATCATCGTCGACAACGCCTTACAACGTGGTGGTAACGTGGCTGTTTTGGGAGCTGGTGTCTTTGGTAGCAGTTCTGAGCCTGTTGAACGGTCAAGGTCAAGGCAACGCTTATCAGCTGGGCGGGCCGTGTTCCTGAGCCAACGAGAGCGTCTTGTCCGCATACTGGACCGATACCACCACTGGATCGCGCCTTTGTGCGACGTGTACCGAGTGCATACACCTTTCCTCACCATGCATGTGGCCGGCTTTCGTACAGACGTGTCGGAGTTGATGGGTAGATTGACACACGACGACCAACAACTTGTGTGTCTAGTAAGACCCAGCCATGTCGTTCTTTGGACAATAACTACACTCTCTATTCTTGACCGTGTCCTTCATGTCGCGTTGGTGCCAAGAAAGCGTGAATACGTGGTCGGTTCGGACAAACGTGACCCAATCAGTGGTGCAGGTAGTTCACGAACATACAAACAGAGATTGTGTCGGATCAGCGAGTTACGCCCACCGAGCAAGTGTTACGAACAGTACACAAGTCGACGAGTAAACCCGTGAGTGATGCACACACGACGAGTGCATGTAGCGCGCCAAGATATGCGTGTTTTGTTGCATCGCACGGTATCCTCTGACACACTTAGAGAATCCGCTCATCATCACGACACAGCTGCAGACCCACAAGGGAAGAAGGGGACGCGAAGCTCCAGACTTTTTGTGCAGGTACGGATTACTCCAACCGATCTCACTGTCCAACTCATCAGCGGTCAGTTTGCTGGGACACGAGCCGATGTTACTCGAGATGGAACAGCTGATAACTGCTTAGGGGCGGGAATGGAGGACAGCCAGACTTGTGAGTGTCTCCAACTGCGCGTCTGGATCCCAGAAACGAAGCGGTTGGCGTCCTGCTGGTGGCGTCAATGCCCCAAAAGTAGTACGGCGATCGCATTGAGCGATCGTAAGTGCTGGAAAACAATTCAAATACGCAGTTCCAGTAGCGTATCGTGCTCTCGATGTCTGCGAGCGTCCTCTTTGCAGACTTCGAAATGGCGCGTGGTAGATTTCACTTGAATTGCCTGGAGCACGAGGCACTTTAGCTTTGTCCACACGCGTCAAGATGGGTTGCTCGTGGCACAACAGGTCTGACATCGCCCTTAGGCCGAGGTCCACAAATTTGCAGCAACCGCTACACCACCGCCCATCGATCATCGAATAGTGCGGACGATGCTTGCATCGATTGTACATGAAGATCAGTCGTCTTGCTACGAACCAAAAAGCCACTTTGACTTGCGCGCACTGCCACGTCTCCATCTACTTCCACCTCTGCTGAGGTTGGCAAAAGCACACGTTCGCAATTGACGAGAACGAAAGGGAGTGGCGGCTGACGTGGCTCATGCACGTGCGAAGTCATTCTCAGGAGCTCAACATCAGTGGAGACGGCAGCCTCGTGACGTTGAAGGAAGATCAACACCGAGTGATAGGGCAGATGGCTGGCCAATCAGCGGGATCGCTTGTTGCCCATTGGCCAATCACTACGGCTCACCCGGAGCGGAATTGGTGGTGCGTATCCTTTCAGCCCAAAGATCCGCTCGGCACACGTCACTTTCGATTGCAGCTATCCGCGATGGCTGCCGAACTTTGGGCGAGTTACAAGCAATGGGCCGACACTCAGGAGACGCTGTTCCTCGACTGGGCAGACCCGTCGGGGCAGTACAAGCTCTCGCCCATGCAGGATCTGCCTGGTGCTGACTTCGCCACTGCCTTTGCCATCTGCGTTGCGTATGTCGCCTTCGTCGTCATTGGCACGGTACGTTAGTCCAGTCACCACGCAACGAGCTCGTTCTGAGAGTCTTTGGTCCTAATGCACCTATGATAACTTGTATCCCCTTCAGATCTTGATGAAGGCAGGCATCCCTGCCATCAAGACGAGCCCGCTGCAGTTTATCTACAACCCGCTGCAGGTTGTCCTGTGCTCGTACATGTGCATGGAAGCTGGCATCCTTGCTTACCGCAACGTACGTTGAAGTGCCTGCTCGACTGCCTTGACTGGCGTGATCATACATTTGCAAGGTATGCTGTGAAGTGACGTTGCTTTGTCTTGTCTTGTGTCTTGTGTGCTGAGATTCACAGAACTACTCCGTGTTGCCATGCAATGCTTTCAACGCCGAGAAGCCAGTCATGGGCAACGTAATGTACATGTTCTTCTTGTCCAAGATCCTCGACTTCTTCGACACGTTCTTCATCATTCTGGGCAAGAAGTGGAAGCAGCTTTCGTTTCTGCACGTTTACCACCACCTGACTATTTTCGCAGTACGTACTGTTTTGCGGTCCATTGGACAATCAAGTGAATATGTCTAATACCATGTGGGTGTGTAATGTCACCAGATCTACTTTATGAACTTCCGCGTGGCCTACGACGGCGACATCTATGCCACAATCATTCTGAACGGCTTCATTCACACCATCATGTACATGTACTACTTTGTCAGCGCGCACACGCGTGACATCTGGTGGAAAAAGTATCTCACGGCCATGCAGCTGATCCAGTTCGTAACGATGAACGTCCAGGGTTACCTGATGGTGTCGCGCTCGTGCGACAACTTCCCCCACAAGGTGCCGGTCATCTACCTCGTCTACATCCAGTCCCTGTTCTGGCTCTTCATGAACTTCTTTGTCAGGTCGTACTGCGCCAAGCCGCGTAAGTCCTCGAACAAGAGGAAGACGCAATAGACAAAAGGACAGCATTGGACCTTAGCGCGGTCTCCATGTGTGTCTGTGTGTGGCTTCGTCGCACTCTCTCCGGCGGTAACTGTAAAGCCGCAACTTCGTGCGCGAATTTGCAATAAATACAATGCCGACGTTTGTGACGAATTGCGTTCGTGGCTTTCGCTTGTGCCGCCAGCTATGCTAATGGTGTTTTATGCCAAGATCATGACACACTGCGAATGAACACGTGGCGTGCGCCCAGCAAGCACAACTTCACTAGAGACAGTTTGGTGCCAGCACAGAGGCACGTCTCGGCCAGTCGGATCTCGTCAGCACCTGATGGAAGGTCCACGTAACAGCACCGCGTCTCTATGGCTGAGCTGGGCTCCGCTTGAACGGACATGAGGCCAATACACACGTTACGTTGTTGAAGTTTGCAAAGCATTACTGCTACGTGCAGCTGAAGAACTCCTGCGGCCTATACAGCTGCATCCTGCATTCGCATGCCTCATCGAGTCGAGATGTATGTAGGCATCGAAGGAAGAGCTTAGTAGTTGATGATATGCATTGTCAGTTGTGCAGATGGGCCCAGTTAACGCGTGGCGTCTGGCCCCATCTCATCATTTTACGGCCGTCACCTGGCGACTGCTCGCTCTCTATACTCCCTCGCCTCAGCGATAGTGCGCCAGGCCTTTACCTGCATCTCGCTCTATTCATCGGCAGGGGCCCGCGTCATCTTGTTTCTGCCATCCGCTTGCAGAGGTAATCCGTCGACGGTAGAAACGAAATGGATGTGCTAATCGGCGGTACATAACGAGGATCACCGGCTGGCGCTGCACGGCACGAGGGACTACTGGGGCCGGTCCAGCGCAGCTCTCTCGCAGATCGGCCGTCTTTGTGCCTTCATATCCTGGGCAAGAAAATCGTGCCTCACCCGGGGCGCCACCTGTCCTGCCTCTGTATCCCGACAGCGCGTCTATGTTGTGTGGGACCTTCGACACTTGATATATCGACAAACCCGATCGCTACCAAGCTACCGGCCAGCACACGTCATACTCTGCGCAAGTGATGCGGCAAGCGGAGCACCTCTCATGCCAAACCGGATCTGCTGCCGCCTATAACGTGCGCTTTGAATGGCCGCCAGCCCGACTGGCCGGACCCTTTGCAGCCGCCCGGCTCCCCCCGGATCACTTCCCCTTTGGCTCAGCCGCCTGCCCGCCAGACCTCCGGCTCGAGACTCGACGATGGCCAGCGTCCTCTTCGACAGCTACCAGCAATGGGCCCGCAAGATGGACGTCGTGCTCATGGACTGGGTCGACCCCACGCTGCGGTACCGCCAGTCGCCCATGCAGAGCTACTTCCTGGCCGACTTTGGCACAGTCTTTGCGCTCTGCGTCGGCTACCTCACCTTTGTTGTCGTGGGCACGGTACGCTCTCCCGCCATCATTGTCTGTGCCGTGTCTTGAAGCTCTCGTGTGCGTGCTAATGCTCTGTCTGTTTATCTGTCTCTGTCTGTCTGTCTATGTGTCTATGTGTCTGTCTGGTCGACTCTTTCGTGGCTTTGCTTTTGCAGCTCGTGATGAAGTCGGGTGTACGTGCGCTCAACACAGCGCCCCTGCAATTTGTCTACAACCCCATTCAAGTCGTGCTGTGCTCGTACATGACTGTGGAGGCGATCCTCCAGGCCCGTCGCCACGTACGTAGCCGTCAAGGAGTCCGGCGCTTGCGATTGCTCGTGCTTCTCTTGCTGACACTGTTGTCTCTGCTCCTCACTCGCTCTTGCAGAACTACTCAGCTACTCCGTGCAATGCCTTTGACCACGAGCACCCGGTCATGGGGAACCTGATGTACATCTTCTACCTGTCCAAGGTGCTGGACTTCTGTGACACTTTCTTTATTATTATGGGCAAGAAGTGGAAGCAACTGTCCGTGCTGCACGTCTACCACCACGTCACCGTGTTCTTTGTACGTCAATGTCTATCTCTGCTCTTCTGCTGTGTGTCCTGTTGAGTCCATCGCGTTCGGTACAACTGACCTGATGTTTGCTTGCCTTCCCCCTCTCTTTTTCAGTGCTACTGGGCCAACTTTCGCACGTCGTATGACGGCGACCTTTACATGACCATCGTGCTGAACGGTGGCGTACACGCGATCATGTACATGTACTACTTCGTGAGCTCGCACACGCGCAAGATCTGGTGGAAGCCATACTTGACGACAGTCCAAATGATCCAGTTCCTGCTCATGAACGCGCAAGGCTACCTCATGGTGTCGCGCTCGTGCCCGGGCATGCCGTACAAGATCTCCGTCATGTACCTCATCTACGTGCAGTCGCTCTTCTGGCTCTTCATGAATTTCTTTATAGTCAACTACTGTCTGACCTCGAGGAAGCCTGAGTCGGTCGAGGCGGAGAAGAAGAGGGTGTAAACGAGAGCGGCGATTTGTGTGAAGCAGCATCTCAGCGGGTCGAGCGCAGCCGTCGGTTACTCTGAGGTGCAAGCCACCGACGGGGCGTCGCGGCTGTGAAAACGGATGCGTCGATTCACTTCAAATCGCCAGCGCTGGTCCGAGTGTATCTTCTTTACACTGCGAACGTAGAGTCTTCCTTCACTGTAATAGCAACGCCAATACATAGACTGTTCTTCATGCACAAGCAGCACGTTGCGTTCTATCAGCAACACTTGCATCGAGTCTTTTGGTCGCCGTGGATTGTGTCACGCTAGCGAACAGAACAATACAGAATAACAATTCTCAGGTGTAGTAGACGTGGCGAGCGAATTTACTGTAAGTCCCGAGGGTAAGCAGGTGTTAGTAGTGTAGGCAGGAGGCTCTTTGTTAGTGTCTGGATACAAATGTGGCGCGAATTGGTGTGGCGCTTCGCGCTAGTGACTTAATCAAAGGAATAAGGCATCGCCGACTAGCTCGGTATTGTCACTGTACATTGGGCCAGCGAGTTAGCATGTATTCCACCAAAGATCATTACATGAGTTGCCTGCAGTAAAAAGATGAGTTCACGTAGTGTTTTGTGCGCACATTCTTGTGCATAGCACCTTGTACAGTTTTTCGCTGTGATTCTCTCAGCAAAAGCTTGTCAACGACACAAACGTAGTTGTTGTCGCTAGAGATGACAGCAAAACCGATCATTGCGTCTTGTGATCATTCTAGCGTTTGGTCCACATTCGATGTCTGTATGGTGCCAGCTTCAGCCACCACTATTTGACCATCAGGAGTCGTTGCTGCGTGCATGTCCATTACATGAGTTGCCTGCACTTACTCACATCTATCTCGCTTTACGCATTCTCAGACATGGTGTGGTCGGTGCGGTGTCAACAGTAGATTCTTGCATCGCGCTGGAAATCAGAAAGCTCCAATTGCAGGCTTGTGATTCGAAATTGTAACTTTGCCCGTATCCGTATCTGCTCCTGTTGTAAGTTTGCCCATATCCGCAAGTGTTTCCCACATGTAATCGGAAAGCTGTGTTTTGATATCGTGATGTGTTAAAAGCCAGCAGGCCATGTACTTACATCCGCTGTTCACGCTTTGTCCTTGTTCTTGCCACACAAACGTTTCTGGGCAAGTGAACAGCTCAGGTGTGGCTTTGATCGCTCAGAGGATAGCTCTGCCCAATCCGTAGTATCGCACGAAAGCGCGCAGCATGAACACGACTTTTTATTGCTCAGTGACAGCTCTGCTATTGCCAATTCGTAACAACTCACTAAAATTGTGCGAGCTAGAGACACTTCCGCAAAGGCAATTCAATAACTGTATGATCTCTGGCTTACTGTAGTTGTGCTTTAGACGCACGTATTCGAACACTCGAGCTCCAAGCGGGGCAGCTGGGCTAACACCGGCAGGCGTGGTATTGCTGCCTGAATGGTCGCATTCATCGATTTGCCACAAGAGCGTGTGTCAAATAGGTTGGACACTTCGGGAAATGCGCTTCGAAAGTGACTGGGACACATCGGATCCAGCTACGAGTGGTGTCAAAAACGCACAGCATTTATTTGCGCGTCAGCTGTCATACCAGCAGGTACGAACCCTATTCGTGATCAGAATCTGGCATTTTGCTCGCCCTTGTTGGTGTGACGCTTCTGACCCGGACACGAGTTATGCTGACGACTGACAATCACTTCTTATAAGAACCTCCTCTTCCAGGAGAAATGATGTCGTCGGTGCACTTTCAACTTGTTTATCGTAAAGAGTAATGCAGCAGCATAGCGCGACGCACCTGTGGGATGCCAAGTATCAACACGTCAGCCAATGTGACGGCCACATGACTCGTCAGTGTGTCCATCTATCAGCTCTCTGTAGCCATACGTCGTAACTGTGAAGTAACAGCACGAGGTCATCGCGAAAGCTTGTCGGAATCAGCATCACTGGTCGGCCAGAGTCGTGCAAAGTGAGTGTAGCCAGCATCTGCACAAATCGCATTTCGACAAACTTCGTGTACGACGTACTGGAAGACAACGACACCGCGTAGCAACAGAGATAAAGATTCGGTGTGTGACAACCAATGCAAAGCCCGGCAGGCGGAACTCGAGCGTTACAGTGTTTTCATTTCGCCTCGTAATGAGTTGGTTCCAAGTAAGCGTTTTTCTCCGCCCCTCAATCTCTTGTAGCACTTCCAACAAGGAATCTGCGGCCAAAAGTCCGATCGGATGCCATGTCAGTGAATACATATCCACGTTTCCGCCGTCTTTTAGCAGCCCACTCGACACGTCACTCACTAATCCACTCGTAATCGTCAATGCACTCGCAAAAACCCGACTGCCAGTCTCGACATCGAAAAGCTGAGCACCCGTCTGCAGGGTTCGCGTCCTTCTTCGTTAGAAACGTTTCTATCATTTCTATACGCCCACCGACTCGGCGATTGGATGAGCTGCACGCTCACCCGACTGCGCCGCGCAAGAAGTGCCACACCTGAACTCGCTCGCTGCGCCTCGAGACGATGCCGCTGCCGCTCCCCGCGCCCGCTCTGCACCGTCTGGACGCCCTCGCCGAGAAGTACGGCACGCCGCTGCAGCTCTACGACGAGCAGCTGATGCGCGACAACGCGCGCCGTCTGCTGAGCGCCTTCCGCGCCCACTTCCCCGACTTCCAGCAGTTTTACGCCGTGAAGGCGCTGCCGAACCCAGCGATCATCAGGCTGCTGCACCAGGAGGGCTGCGGCATGGACTGCAGCTCGTCCGCGGAGCTGCACAGCGTGAAGCAGATGGGCGTCCCCGGCGAGCAGGTCATCTTCACGTCCAACTTCACGGCGCAGAAGGACCTGGCCACGGCCTTTGACCAGGGCGTGATCATCAATCTGGACGACGTCTCGCTCGTGGACAGCGTCGTGAATGCGCGCGGAAAGTGCCCCGAGCTCATGAGCTTCCGTCTGAACCCGGGCCTGGGCCGCACGGACTCAGAGACCAAGTCGAACGTGCTCGGCGGACCTGATGCCAAGTTTGGTGTGCCTCCGTTTCAGATTGTTGAGGCCTACCGCAAGGCACAGCAGGCTGGCGCCAAGCACTTTGGTATCCACATGATGACTGGATCGTGTGTGATGACGCAGGAGTACTGGCGTGAGACGGTCACGGTGCTGTTCCAGACCATTGTGCAGCTGAAGAACGAGCTCGGTATCGAGTTTGAGTTCATGAACATCGGTGGAGGACTCGGCATCCCCTACCGCAACGACCAAGAGGCTGTGGACGTAGAGGCTATTGCCAAGATGCTGCGTGAAGTATTTGACGAAGCCATGAAGACGTACAAGCTGGAGAAGCTTCCGCGTCTTTGCATGGAGAACGGTCGCTTCATGACGGGCCCGTTTGGCTGGCTGATCACGCGCTGCGAAGCCATCAAGGAGACGTACGGCCGCTACTACGGCGTCGACGCCTGCATGGCGCACCTCATGCGCCCGGGTATGTACGGTGCTTACCACGAGATCTCGATCCCGGCACGGGAGAACGAGGAGGTGGTTCCGTCGCACGTTGTGGGCACGCTATGTGAAAACAACGACTGGTTTGCGAAGGACCGTCCTTTGCCGAGAGCTCAGGTCGGTGACCTGCTTGTCATTCACGACACAGGCGCGCACTCGCACTCGATGGGGTTTCAGTACAACGGCAAGCTCCGCGCTCCTGAAGTGCTTCTACGCGCAGACGGCAGTGAGACGCTCATGTGAGTCGTTTTTTCTTTGTGATTATGTTGTGGTGGGTGACACAAGACTTATCGTTGGCTGTGTTTGTGGATGACAGTCGTGAGCGCGAGACGTACGAGTCCCTGTACGGCAATTGTGTGATGCCCGCGGATCTGTGAGTACGGAAAAAGGCCGATGCAGATGTCGCTAGACGTGAATGAAGACGCAACCTCATTGTGTACCACCGTTCACACTGAACAATAAAGCAGCATTTCTGAATGTGTTTCTAGGCTTATGTTTGGTGTTAATGGCTATTCCAGATAACGCGTATGACTTGTCTGCTTTGTACGGATGTTTGCTGAAAACGGATGTCTGCCATTTGGTCGGCAGAATCGCGCGCCGCACGTTTTCGTCGCTTTGCTGATTAATCGTCTTGTCTGAAGCTGCATGAACTTCTTTGCTAGGCCGCGCGCTCGCGGATATGCATATGCTCTGCAGCCCATTGACGTGGTTCGAAATTGCTTGTCTGTCGTGGCATCAATGAGGCTGTAGCGGAAGAAAATGTTTTGTCGCCCGGCGAATTGCGTGCGGTTTCTGTCGCCCAGTTGGGACTCACGGAGGACAGCATCTGCCTCTAAGGAAAGTCTTTTAGCCATCACGTGCAGAGTCTGCCGAAGTGCGTGATCCCACCAACGCGTTAGCTGTCGCGATAGACATAGCACAACTTTGTCAGCGCAATCCACGTTTCTCGGCATCGCGCACTTCCAAGACAGCTTCGCTTGGTAGATCGACTATGGGCAACGTATCCAGAATTGGTTAGATCGACGGCGGAACGACAAATTACATCCTACCTCTCGTACACACATTGGCTCCACTTCTTGTAGCATTCTATCGGCTTCTCGTTCCAAAATACAGCCACAGCCCCAGTGCAACTTACTCGAACAAGATCTTGTGGCTTGTGCGAATCGCCTTACCGTCTCGGCTCCAAATGCGGTCATCGCCGATAGAAAAACTCGTAGGAGAGCTGCTGTATCAACCAGTGGAGCGTATGCATCGATAAACAGTCATTCACGACTGAGAACAATTGCCAGGACTCGTCGAAGCTGAGGAGAGCCTTCGTAGCATTGAGTATTATCGACGCCGTCTCGGATACAGCATGTTGAAAATGATCCAACTAGAACCGCACCACGTTTGTACCTCTCTCCTGCCCAGGGCGACACACAGAGCTTACTTGGAAGCCGGGTAGGGGCGTTTGGTGTCGATTGCCTCTTCACGACACACTCGAGCAGCACGCGCGTCATCGTAGCTACCAGCAAACAAGCGCCCTTCGATAGCCATTGTATCGAGACGCGTAAGACTGCGGATAGTTCCTGATTCGACAGCGTACATCTGGTCTCTCGCCCAGAGAGACGTCTTAACCACTAGCCCGAGGTCGTGTGTTTTCATTTTCACGGACAATGCTGAGGTGAGCGTAGCAATCATCTCTCAAGAAGGCCAAAGAAGACCAACCATACACCTTCTACGGCGCCTGGTCCACTTTTCGGATCTCAAGCACGAAACAGCGCTGACGTTGTTCTCTCCACTTTGTATTTGTTCAGCCCGTTGGATCTCATTTGTCATCGCCATCATAGCGAACGGACTGTCGTATCAACAAAAGCCTTTGTCGTTCTCAGCAAGAACTCACGGGCAAAATATGTCGCATAAGCTACAGAAGCCATGTACGGCAGTTTGTGGCCCGACTTGTTATAGTGCAGCTCTTTGCACCCCAAGTCCGCCAAAAGCAGGTCGCCACTTGATGAAGCAAGTAGCTCAATGACGGCGTTAATGACCGCAACGAGCTGTTGACCTTGTTTTCTGCGCTCAGTTACAGAACTTTTGCTTGAGAGTCACATCTTTCGCATGTCAGTAGAAAGCAGACGATGGATCGTGAGTATTCAAGCGGACGCGTGCTCTTAACGCATAAGCAGTGTCGAAAGTCGACGGTAAACAGCTACGCGAGCCGCAAAACAAATGCTCGGAAATGTCGTGTTACTTTGCTGGCAACGAGAACGACAGCTACAGCTTACGTTCTCGTTGCCAGCAAAGTCGAGATGCGGGCAATCCGGATGAGCGTTGCGATTGCTGCGATGGTAAGAAAGCGCATTGTACGAAAGCAAGTCAGTATACCAGAAGACTCACGATCGATACGAAACGCTATCGTCTGTAAGCCATTTTTGCCTTGGTGAAGGCCGCTATCAGAGCCTAGAGATGATGAGCACGATCCAGGAAAGGCATCAAGTCACCAGAGAGTCCAATGCGACCTAACGATTGTCGACAGCAACCGTGGACGGCAGCAGGTATGTGCCGAAGCAATGTCTCGGCACAATTCGTCGAAACGGTCCAATCACCAGAAGCAGTGCGGAACTTGGTCAACGAGTGCAATTGTCATTTCGCCACCGATCGTGGCAGTACCATTAACAGCAGGAAGCGTAGTTGATCTCGAGACACTTTCGGAACAGCCACTGGTGCTACCACTCGCCTTGCGTTTGATTGCGATGATACTCTTTTCCGTATCTGGTTTCCTTGGAACATATACGAACATTTCTCCGATGCGTACGCAGTGTTCGTAGCTGTAACGATTCTCAGGACTATCCAAGATTCGCATCAGACCCGGGGCTGAGGTTGTAAAGCTAGGAAAAGCAACAAATGACGGGAGAAATGGCGACGGGTCAGTGTTTAGTACATCATAACTCGTTTTCCGAGCACCGTGATACTGATCAGCCTCGCAGAGAGTGAGGCGCGCTGAGCACAGTGGTCTAGAATTCGCTTCTGCAGAAAGCATTCGCGTCATTTGCGTGAGCGCAAACATGGGACGCCGGTGCTGAAGATGACTCATCGATCCCGTTGGTATTCAGAATTGCTCGGAAAAGACCACCTGGAAGGTGAGTCTACAAGGATGCCGACCGCTGCTCCGTCACAGCTCTTTATCCGAAGATGGACTAATCATGTGAGCTTGTCCAGAACGAGTCGTGATGTACACTGTTCTTGTGGTAGTTTGGTTCAATTGTGTCGTAGACGAGCAAAGTCGAAGAAGATGAGACACGCCTCTCATGGCGTTACTATTCCCGCGGACATCGGCTTGATACTTTATTGCCATTCAAACAGTCGATGGCGCACTCGGAAGCTGCTTGCTTGCTCAGTCGTGCCCTGTTCCACACCTTGACATGGTAGAATGCGCTCGAATAGCTCGCTTGAACCAACTACCATTCTATGCGAACTCGTTCTTGATATTTCGGATTGTCAAGACGTCTTCGTGGCGCTCTCGACGGTGCAAGTCGTCATGGAAAGTGTAATGACATGACAACGAGGCCCAGTCTGGAAGCGCATCGACATTGTTGTCTGCACTGCTGCCTTTAACTGACTGGTATTTGTTGTTTGTTTAGTGCACTGCTGAGCTGATTGCTCAGCTGTATTGGAAAGTAGAGTTTCGACGGTGTCAGCGGCTTGCGCAAATGCCTCGCTCAAGTCCCATTGTACATGATGATATCATAGAAAGTTGGCACAACAGCAGCAGAGCGAGTGGTGAGAGCCTACGCTTCAAGAAAGAAACGACTCACTGATCACCGTCATCTGCAGTGTCACTACACCAGAAGCGTCACGGGGGCCATGACAAGCATGACCCGACCAACAAAGGTGACGAGATTCGTGTTATTGCCCTCTCTGAATTCTTTGGATTCCCTTTCAGCGGTCGATGGCGTTATGGGGCCATTGCTATTTAACGGGCAATTGTGGTAGATGGGTATACTGGTGAAACCCATGCGGCTGTTAGCTCAGATCTCAATGAGTTGTTAATATGACGGCTACAGCTTCGGTAGTAGCTGGTCGAGTGCCTTGAATTGCAGGCTGTCGAATATGAGCGCCGTGATTTAGTGGCGGCTGATATGCGTGCTCTTACATGCGGCGAGTCTTCCTTTTCAAGCTTAAGCTCACGTGCAGGAATGGTGATACTTTTGTAGCACCAGATATGTGCTAGTGGACGAGGAAGAGAGACGTCACTTGGTAGTGTTCACAGCTCTGAACTGCTGCTGTTGCTAGAAGTCAGCATCGAAGCTCACGATCAACCAAGCATGTCCGCCGTCACAATAGCAAAGAGCTGCGTAAGTCTTTTTTTTGGGCCAACTTTGCTGTTTCGTTACCTCTTGGGATCATCAATTTCGATTTTGGCTCACAAACGACAGTCCTCGACATGTGTTCAACAAACAAGCGAAAGTGGCGCAGTGAGTTGCAGTGTCTACGTATCGTGATTATTCCGTATTGCAAGAACACATCCACATGAGCTGACCATGCTATTCACGTTTCGACATGTTCAGTTGTAGCGGCTTCGCTTATCCAAGCAGTGCATTACCCGTCTACCAGCTACGATTCATTTCGACGACTGTGCAGCATCTGAATCCTACCATACGAGTCACAAGGACGGTTCTAAATCTCGGGCTTGACCACCTTTGTCGTGTACGCCTCAAGCATATCGCCAGGCTGAAAGTCGTCCGTGCCCATAAGCTGAAGTCCACACTCCTGACCCTTGTTCACTTCTGACACCTTCTGCTGGAAGTGACGCATGGACGCCATGTCCACGTTTTCGATGATCGTATCGCCATCACGCACCAGTCGGTACTTTGCCTGCATGTTGAGCGAGCCGAAAGTGACCTTGCAACCCGCAATGTTGGTACTGCGGGTCGCCGACGTCGAGATAGGGATGGATTGAATCACCTCAGCGATACCGATCACCTCATGCACTACCACACCCTTGAGATTCTCCTGCAAGAGTTCCTTGATGTCGTCCAGCAAACTGTACACGACCCGATGCCGACGCAAAGTCACCTCTTTCTGCAATGCCTCTTGCTCAATAGAGGCGGCGTGGTTGATATTAAATGAGTAGATTGTAGATCCAGTTGCCTGAGCCATTGAAAGATCGGAAGATGTGACGGGCCCGACAGCAGACATAACGCACTTTATCGCTGCCTCATCGCTCGGTAAGGATGCGATGAGCTCGTCGATAGCCGAGATGACGCCCACCGAGTCCGTTTTGACAATGATCGGAACCACGTTCGCGATGTACCCTTCGTCCCCAGGTTTGAGTGCTGCCACACGCTTGGCTTCATCAACAGCCTCACGCCGTCTCAATTCCACTTGCTCCCACTTTCGGCGTGCACCTGCAAAACGGCGACGTCGTCTCAAAATACCGTCATCGCTTCGAGTCTCCGCTTCTTCATCATCTGCCCTTGCCATTTGATCCCAATCGAGCATGGCCTGACGGGCCGCCACAACTTCCTTTGCCCGGTCTTCGCTGGGCACCGACAACAAAGCGATACCGCCTTCAGGCAAACCCTTCAACCCAATCACTCTCGCGGGGTGACCAGGAGCCATTTGCTTCACGCGTTTACCCGCCTGATCGACGAGGGCACGGACCTTCCCATACTCTAGTCCGCACACAACATATGAACCCTGCTTGAGCATGCCCCACTTCACGATCGCATCTACTTGGGTGCCGACACCTCGCGCTACACTTGCCTCAAGAACAATGGCCTCACCCGCTGCCTCCGTGTCAGCACGCAGGTCCAGCATCTCAGCATGGAGAGCAATAGTTTCTTTGAGCTGGTCAAGTCCCTCACCCGTTTTTCCTGACACACATACCAAAGGCGTTTCACCTCCCATGTTTTCAACCACGATTCCCTGGTTCAACAACTCTGTTCCAAGACGATTGATCACCTCCTCTCGATCATGTTCGTGCATGTCCATCTTCGTGACGGCCACCACGAGCGGTACGTTGTTTTTGAGTGCCAGCCGTGCTACTTCCACAGTCTGGGGGCGCACGCCGTCGTCTGCAGCTACCACAAGTACGAGCAAATCGGTGAGCTCTGAGCCACGTGACCGCATGTTGCTGAATGCCGCGTGACCGGGTGTGTCAATGAACGTGACCTTCGCGTGTGACTTGAACTTCTTGCCCAGATCCACCGAGAATGCACCAATCTGCTGTGTGATGCCACCGGCTTCCGTAGCCGCAACCTTTGAATTCCGCAGGGCATCCAGCAGCGTGGTCTTGCCGTGGTCGACGTGGCCCATCACCGACACGATAGGTGGTCGATATGGAAAGTTCGAGCAATCCGCAGGTGGCGTCGTCAGCTCGAGGTCAATAAATTCGGGCGGAAGCAAGACTGGTATCATGTTCTGCGAGTCTACCACCAGCTCCGCAATGTCACTAGTCAGCACTGATTCTTCATTCAATCCATTTTCGCCCAAATCCTTGAGTGCGCGAAAGACAATACGCGGCTTCACACTCATGCGCTCGGCGAGATCTTTGACCGTCAGTGACGTCGGGATCTCGACTTCCTGTGCTGATAGCACTGGCGTTGGCTTGCGCTTGGCCTCCTTCCGTTGTTGTCTCTGAAAGCGTCGACGTTCGCGGTCGTCGGGATCTTCCCAATTAATGTCCCCAAACAGATCCGACGTTGAGTCGAAAATGCTATGCTCAAACTGGAAATTCTTCAGCAAGTTGCGCGTTCCCTTCTTGCGCTTTGTGTTCAACTTGATCGCCTTTCGGCTATTGTTCACCGCCGGCAATTCTGTCCGGCGATCGCCATCGCCAGCCGAGGGGATGCCCAGTGCCGCTAAGACTGCGGACGGATCGTTTTCGTCGGAGAACAGCTTAAACTTTTGCGGTTTTTGACGCCCGTGCGATTGTCGCTTCGAGAACGTGTCCCCGCCGTCGTCCTCCGCGTCCAGTCCCAGCTGCGCCAACTCGAGCTCCACACTTTCCTCCTCCTTGCCATCGACTCCAATCGCGCCCAGTAGATCCAGTGACGACGTTTCTCGCCTGTCGGTTAGTTGCGACTTTTGCTGCAGGCGGACCGGCTGCTCGCTGCCCACGTCTTCGAACGCAAAGCTCAGCAAGTTCTGAAACTTGTTCGTGAACACCGGCGGCTCCTTCGCAGCTCTTCGATGGGTGCGTCGCTTCTTTTCCTCCGGCTGTGGCTGCTGCTGCTGCTTTTTGTGGTGCTTAAACTCCCACTTACCGGAACCCGACGCGTCCATCTGCGACTGGCGCTTGTTGCCTCGAGCGTCGAAGCGCACATGCGGATTCGGCGCCGACGAGAGGCCAAAGTGACGCGGCAGACCGAACGGAGCACCTGCGCAGCGGCTCAGCAGCCGCACAGACCGACGCCGCAACGTCCACTGACCTGCCATTCCGCTTCTGGTCCAGTGACTCGCGTTCCACACACGGGTTGGCAGCCTGCTAAGTACGTCAGTGCCGTTAGGTTCGAGCTCGACGGAGGCACATGCGGCAATCATACCCATACGCAGCAGACGCTCGCTCCGCGTAGATACGATCAACTATGAAGGTCTCATCGGCGTCAGTCTCAAGGCTTGCGGGTCGGTCGACTTGTCCACGCGTTGCGGACGTCTTCGCCCGAAGCTGTGGGCGCCGCATATGCTGCTCCGCGGCCGTCACGCTGAGCTGCACAAGTCGCCTACGTGCATGAGGACCGTCCAGTGCGCATCGCCCGTTGTCATGCGCCGTCCCCTTGCGGGACACGGAACGATTCCGACGCTGACGGACGGAGGAGAGAAAACGGCCCAGCGCCCAGTGAGCAGTCCACGTCCGTCTCCCGCCAGCAGCGACGACAACAGCAGAAGTGACCACAGCTTCACGTCCAGTGGGAAGAAAAGCGACAGCGACGACGAGTCGCCGCCACCGCCTGCCAAGAACAGCCGCGACGGGGGCGACGACCAAAAGGAGGAGAGAGACGACGGCCGAGACGAGAGGAGGTGCGACTCCACCAGCAGTAGCAGCAGCAGCAGTGAAAGCTCAGTGGATGAGAGTGATGTGGAGAACGAGGACGGTTGGGCCTCGAGGGACGTGGACGGTGACGATAAGGACAATGGGATTGACCCGACAGATGACGACTTGAGCGGCGAGAGCGACGGGAGTTCCGACCTGGAAAACTCGTACCCGCGACTTCCTCCAGCACCTGTGGATGTGCTGATTACGCTCCGACAACAAGCAGCACACAAGGAGTTCCAACTGACGGAGAAGGTGAAGCAGCAGGTGGTAGCCGACGCTAGACGGCGTTATCACGAGCGGCAACAAGCACATCGCTCGAAGAAACGAACATCGACGTTGCATTCGACGCAGCGGCACTCTCATCGGGACGAGGCGACGAGTGGGCCGAAGCACAGGGAAAAGCGTCGTAGGAGCGTTAGCACTGATGTGCCGATGGCTCGACAGAGACAAGAGGAAGACGAGTGGTTAGTCGACTGCTCCTGTGGACTAAAGAAGAAGAACTACGACGACGGGACCTCCATGATCCAGTGCGATATCTGTCAAAATTGGGTACATGCCAAGTGTGCAGATAAGCTGCCCGAAGCGGTGGCCCAAGAAAAGTTCGTGTGCTTTCGCTGTTGCTGGATGTTCGATTGCGTGTGTGCTGTCCGCCGTCGGCCCAACCACGACGATGGTCAACGCATGGTGGAATGTGAAAGCTGCAATACATGGCAGCATACGATGTGTGTCGGCATACCGATGGCTATGGAGCCAGCGCACGATTACCAATGTCCACGTTGTGTGAAGAAGGCACGCCGGCGCAAATCTGGTTCAAAGAGAAGCAGCAGGCGTGATCGACATCGCAGGCGAAATCGTGGCGAGTCACCGCGACGGTCTCGGAAACGTGCGGATTCGTCTCACGCAGCTTCGGTACACGCGCGATCTTCAGCACGCTCACTAAATAACTTGGAGTCGAAACCTCGTTCGCACAGGAGCAGACGTGCTGAGGTACTGGCGTTAAACAAGAAGGAGAGGAAGGCATCTACTGGTCTCATGCCTTCCCCACCATCTGCCCCCGCCGCCTCTCCGTCGTCGACCCCTCCTCCTCCGCCATCATCGCCACCGCCTTCGAGGTCTGCAAGGCATGATTCCAGTAACGCGCGCACTGAGCAACGAAGCCGCAACGAGAAGAAGCGTTCATCTGCGTCGACCAGCTCTCTGCGTCGAAAGCGCAGTCACTCGTTGGGTAGCAGCCTCACTAAGGCGCACACGGAAGCAAGCGAAACGGAGTGTCACTCGTTGCCTTCAGATGCTGTAGCTCCGTCACCAAGGGGCAAGGGGCTCATGCTTCGAGGGTACTCTCCCGCTGCTGCGACGATGAGCGCCTCCTCATTACGGTCCGAGAATGTGCGCCCTCCACTTCCACTCACGCCGTCGTCAACTGACGCCAGCTCTGAAAATCGCCACAACAACCACGGCCACATTGGTCGCAAGCGCAAGGTGAGCTCTGCACGAGATCGGCTGGAAAAGAAGCTGAAAATACGGAAATCTTCGATGCGGTGAACATCGAAACTGTGGCGACAGGAATGCAACGCGCAAGGTGCACGTGACGAGCGAGAGCAGGAGTGTTGTTGAAGCATCGGATCGGTATGCGGTGCAGTGGGAATTTTTGTTTGTTACGCTGTGAAGCGTGCCATGATTTATCTGACGAAGTTTTTTGCGTTGTAACACTGCACTCTCATCCGGAAGTTACCCGTTTGCACAACTGGTATGTTTTTTTCTCGTGGGCATCGAATCAACTTGTACATTCGTATCTAGTTTTGCTTTCTCAACAAACCGTACGAGCTTTGAGGTATTTGCAGAAATGAAGCAACTAGCAAAGTTGTAGAAATGCTTTGCAGTGTTTGGCCACGCAATAGTCAAGAAAGCGGAAGAAGCCCTGGCGCTCGCCTTTAAGTAACGCAGATCTGATAACTGAATCATAGTTTGGATACACACGTGTTTATGTCGGGTGGGTGGGGTTCACGGCAAGATGGACAATGTATGTTATGCAGTGTCGGTGTAGCAGCCATGTACATTTGGTGCGTGAGCTCGAAGCGCGGTACCTGTTAATTAAACGACTTCGATTACTCCTTGGCGACTCTGCGATCTCTATCGTATGTACAGGCAACAATCTTCTCCTCGTTCCGACTAAGTGGCTGCTTTGTTCAGCTGCTGCTACTGGCGATACTGCTACTATTGCTGATGGTCTTGGCCTGCTGCGTTGCCGGGTGCAATGAGTGAGCCCGTAACATGACATCGACACTTACTGTCGATGTGAATGTTACGATCTTACCGGATAACAATGTACAGTATAACAACTGAAGATAAACGCGAGAATGCGTTGTTGCTGGAGGGACTTTCCGGTCGCAGTGAGTGGCATGCGATCGATTGTTAGCACTCAGTGACGGCAGTGATCCGGTTGTTAAAGTTACAGCGCCATGTCAGATATGCTGTCTGACACGCAAGTTTCAATGAGTAAATGGAGTTGTGAGCAGCTCAGTGTCGCTGGTGGGACAAAAGCGAAACGTTGCACAACAATCGTGAAAGCCAGGTTAGCAGACGTGACGAGAAAGATGCAATGTGTTGCTGCGCTCAGGACTTCTTGCTAACTCGAGTGGAACTTTCAAGAAAGACAGCAACGAGGCGGTCTTGATATATCTCGAGCAGTTGAAGCAACGATCGTTGAGTATTTAGCGTCGATGTGACAGCTGCTGTATGCATTGCGATACATACAACTGCTATCAACTTGACGCTATCTACTCGAATGTCGATAGACGTCTTGTGCGTACCACGCGCTTTGTAGGTGCTATAGAATTGATGTGACTTGCATACGGCAGCAAAGGCAATACATGGGACGCGGTGTGGTGTACTTTGAGCAGAATAGGAGCGGACACATATCACCAGCCAAAGGACACCGTAGCTGCAACACAATCGGCACTTGAGCACTGACCATCCACACTCCTCGTAGCTTTGTTTTTGCTTCGGCTAGGTCTTGTATTGTATGCGGTATACCGGTCTCTGACGACAGCGAGCACACCCACAACCGTAGGCTCGACAGCAGCAGCGGAGGCTCCTACCGCACCATCTGCCAACCTATTGCTGGCTGATGGCTACTCGAGCATCGGCTGCTGTGCATTCAACATACTCGCTCTTCGATGCTGGCAAATACCGTCAAAGCCGCCAATGTGCTGCACGCCAAAGAAAAAGCACATGGCCACAAGCACGTGTGTTGTACCCGCCATGGCTGCCATTCGTCTTTCGGAGGGCTACAAACAGCCAACATGTTCGTGAGCAAGCCCCTGGCATTCACCAGTCTCTGCTCGCATGTTCCGCTCGCTTGCTTATCGTTTGACCGCAATACATGCTGACACCATGCCATTATTGATCAGGAACCTGATCAGCCGCCACCTAGCAACATGGTCAGCGTATTGCACCAGTAGACAATAGCAAGATTCGGACAAAAGTGGCAAACGTTCAGTTTAGGCCATGTACCTCGGCACTTTCCACTGCGTTGGTCCGCGCGTCGCACTTTTCACCTTTCTTGTGCTTGAAGTACGTTATCGTACTGACTTCACGTTCGCTTGGCACGATGGATTCGAACGGATCTGGACTTGCAAAATACAGGTCACCGTACTCTTTCTGATCGATACAAATGCCTCAGTCAGTCAACGGTATGCGAAGAATGCAACTCAATCATGACCACACCTTCTCTGCCGGGCATCCGCGTAGCCAAATTCTCCAAGCGTGGAGCATCATTCGCGGTGCCTCATCATCTTGTGAGCCGTAGGTGACATCCCCAGCGATCGGGAAGCCATGATGCGCGAGGTGCAGTCGCAACTGGTGCCGACGGCCATTGAGCGGACGCAACAGCACCTTTGTAACTGGCTGACCCCTGTACGTTGCATGGCCCAAGACAAAAGCAACCGTAGTGGACTGCTTAGCGGACGTGTTGGCCTCAGTGCCAACCTGCATGCAAAAGACCTTACGACTTTGATGTGGCTCAACAATCGGCGCGTCGAAAACGTAAGCGACAGGCTCGTCCGCTGTGTCAGTGTTTTCACGACAACCATACGCACGCTGGTGAGCGAGTCGGACTTTCTCCTTGCTGAAAAACTCGTTGAGCTCGCATAGAAAACGCTGCTTATCTGTCTTGGCCTTCTCGGTGTACGCATCCTTCTCCTCGTTTGATAGGTCAAGCCATGCCATCGTTGTGAAAGCTAGCTCTGCCGGGGTCAGTTCACGAGCACAAGCTCGCGTGCCGTCTCCTCGCCGACTTTCGCGTAAGAGCCGAGCCTGCTCCATCGTGAACAGATTAGGTCCATTGCGGGCTCCACGTGGATACCCCGACATTTTCTGATGCACCCGCGAGCCACGCTGCTGATTTCTAAGTCTCTCCATTTCCTCCATGTCTTGAATCAACAAGCCCAGCTTCGAAAATGTGCAGGCTTTGGCAGGCGCTCCGGCCCTGTCCACACTGTCCAGCGGATTATAGGGAAGATGGCCACGCACCACTGCCAAATACTCCTTTTGCACTTGCTTCTCTCGGAAAAGTCGACAGCATGTTGCAGTAGCTCTGTGCAAAGGCACAAAGACTGAGACAATACTGCCATTGCGTCAAAAGCTACGTCACTCACGCTTTCGATGTACCGACTATCAGTACACCCGATGTTGCTGCAAGATCGAACAGCAATGCAACCACAGCTCGTGAGTCGATGTTCGTCCATACATGTCTTGCCTGAGCTACCAAACGCACCAAAGTCCAGTTGGTGGATCCACCGAAACTTTTCCACCTCTGGAAAGTCTCGCGCGAGCTACATCCATCATTGACCATCAGCTGGATCAGACCTCGTCTGCCATTATTGCAGTCACTAACAATAGCAGCAGCAAGTGAAGAAATGGACGCACCGCCTTTTCCAACGTCACATCAAAGGCGCCGTCCATCCTCTCGTCCGGTCCCTTGTTCAGTACCACATAATGATCACTTCTCGCCAGTATCCGCAGCTTTAGCTGCTCGATACTCGTCGGTCCTCCTCTCTCGTCTGATCTGCGCTCGACAGACTCGTCAACCGCCGCAGAAGCGATCGCGTTGTCTGACAAGTGGCTTTGATGCCGTCGGACTTTGTGCGCCATTGAGGTTTCAGAGCTTTCCAAGACGTCTGCGGCGAACGTGGCAGGCTGAGCAGACGAGGAGACAGCGGACACACAGTCGCTGCTGTTCGATGCGCTCATGAATCGCCGCGAGTACGACGGGACGCGGCCGAAACAAGTCAAGCGCAGGGACATGCAGTCGCAGCAGGCGAGAGCTGGTCGCAGCGACTCGATCCGAGGCTGCGTACCACTTTATCGGTACGTCGATGGCCCGCGAGCTTAAGTCAGTACAATTGTGGTGGGCCGTCCGTCTGTCCTGCGCTGGCACAGAGGACTGCAAAACGTCGTCGTAATACAAACGAACGCTGTGGTACTTTTTGCGTGTGAGACAGCGAATATTGGACAACGGGTGTTAGACAACTGAGGGTCATCTGCTACGTCCACGGGTAAAACGAAGGGAAGAGGACGCTGCCCAATATCGTGAACAGCAAAAAGTACCGCACGAGGACGCGGCCGTACGTTGTCAGAACAGGAACCGCCTTCCGCTCTTCGGCCGAGTCACACAGCAGCGCGGCTGGATGCCAGAAAAGCGGCGGACACGCGCACAGCAGCCGCGTCGTCACTTGGATGTGCACGACGAGTAGGGCGTTCACGACCAAGAACAGCCAGTGCGTGTAATACGGAGTCAACGCCGTGTCTTGGCTGCGTCCAGGAGCTCCTGTTGCTGAGTGACGTATCGCCCGCGATCGTCCAGGCACGACACGACCCCGAAAGTATCCCTGGAGCGCATGCAGACTGAGCGACAGCATCGGCGCAGCGAGAAGGAAATTCGGCAACTGCTTCAGCTCGTAGTAGCGCAAGAGACCCACGTTCCAGTACTCTCTCTGGATAAACGTGTACATGGCAGTCACATTCGGGATCGCGTGCGCGCACCAGCTCCGGTCCTCCACCTCACCAGCTCCCGCAACGTGGCCGCTGAAGCGCTGCACTAGTGACGGACAATACGGTACCATCGAAGCGACAAAGTACGCGACCTGAGGGGCAACAGCCAGCACGCCGAGAAGTGCCGTTCGTGTCCAGTGACCGGTGAATCGACGCAGCTCTCGCGGAGGAGGCGAAGTCGTCAGTCGATGCCACGCAATGAACACTGGCGACAAAGAACCACGAGGCTTAGTACGCTGACCCCACATGACCGCGTCGCAGCTGCCCGAACGTACACGAGAGCAGGACCCCGTTGGACCGCGTCGCTGAGGCCGCGCCGAACAACAGCGCGCAGTACACTAAGTCTCGAAAGGCTCGACGGGTGTCGTCCCGTGCATGCGCATGTTTGGCCAGGAAGTACATACCACTGAAGCTCAGGAGACACATGAGGCTCTCCGAGTAGAGCGCCGACATAAAGATACTCGAAGGAGCTACACAGAAGAGGTACGCCGCGCGTCGGGCGACGGTCTCGTCGTCGAGTTCGACGCAGCCCAAGCGGTAGAGAAACAGCGCCGCCAGCACAAAGCTCGCGTTGCTGATGAGCCATCCGCTGGCGATCACTGCCGAAGCGGCCGAAAGCGGTACGACGCGCGACAACGAGCGCGTCAGCAGCGGATAGAGCGGGAAGAAGGCGTGAAAGTGCTCAAAGTCGTAGCCGTGCGAGGCGATGTGCGAGAAGTAGACGCCGTCCCAGTTGCTCAGCGGGGCGAGTGGGGAGCCGCCCGACTGCAGGTGGGACGACGTGTCGTAGGGAGTCACGACGGCCGACGTCAGCAGCGCCAGGAGCGTCACACTCGCTCGAGTGGCCACTGCGAAGGCGACGACGCGGCGTTCGTTGTGCATCGTCCGGATCCGTATTGAATAGGGTGATCCGAATACATTCGTCGAGAAACGCACTCTATTTACTTTATCTACGCAAGGCATGAAAAAAGCACTCTACTCGTCGACTCACGCCGTCTCTAAGAGGCCAACGCCGATGCAATCGCGCAGGACTCAATAGCGTTGCAATCGTTGCACCAGTTCAGATGGGAAGGCCCTGTAGCCAACACAACGTGTCTTCAGCGCCTCCTTCATTTGCTTGTTCCAGCGCCTGCTCTACGGAGCACGAGCTGCGCACGTTGCTGTAGAGATACTGAGCCACCGGCACATGGTCCATGTAGCACGCGGCGTTGAACGCCTCGACACTGCTGCAAACGTTGCGGTGATGCTCGATGAGCCACTGGACCACTGCGAGGTGTCCGTTCGTAGCAGCCATCTCCAGCGCCATAGACGTCCAGCGACGTTCAGGTCGGTTGGCTTCTTCCACTTGCAGACGGACTCCCTCCTCGACGGCATTGCTGTGGTCGTCGAGGTGCAGCCAGCGCAAAACGTCGACAAAGCCATAGCGAGCTGCCCGCTCGACCGCTTTGTAGCTGGTCCGCCACTTCGTTGTAGTCCGCTCGTCTCGGAGAAACTGGAGGAGGTCCACGTGGCCGCTAGCAGCGGCAGTGTCCATTGCGGTTGTCGTCGTGCACGGGACTGTCGCGTACAATGTGCGAAACGTTGTGACTAACCACTTGACGCAGTTGCGGTGGCCGCCTTCGACTGCAGCTACGAGCGCGTCCATGGCACTGGACTCGGTGGTGAGGTCTATCAGGTCGTTTTCCTGCAGGTAAACCAGCACGTCGTCGTGCCCGTTGCGAGCCGCATTCACTACAGCTGCTGCAGTGCAAGCGCTGTGCTTGTCAACGTCCATCGGCAGCTCAGCCGCATGGTCGTGGAACCACTTGAGGGTACCTGTCTGGCCGTATTGGCATGCAACCTCCATCCACGATCCGGCAGCCTCTTCGCACTTGAGCGACTTGACCGGAAGCACGGCGGCAAGCCATTCGAGCACCGCTCGTTGGCCGTTTGCGACAGCGGCGTGCATCATCTTGGCACTAACGCTTTCAAATAAGGTGGCGAACTGCTTACTGAGGTACTGGAGGATAGACACGTGTCCGCCCCGCGCAGCGCCGACCATAGCGCCCGACGAGCACACTTCTTTGCGGACGTCGCACAGCCAGCGCACAATGTGCAAGTGGCCCTCAGTAGCTGCGTAGTCCACAGCACTGACAGTGCATCCCTCGGATCGGTTGTCGTGCAGCCATTGCAGCACATGGAGATGGCCATTCTGCGCCGCTAAGTCCATCGCGCGAGGGGTCGAGCCCTCTGAGCGGTGCTCGTGTAGCCACTGCACGACGGACAGATGGCCGTTGCTAGCAGCGTAGTCCATGGCTCGGGTCGTGCAGCCCTCGCTTCGGTGCACGTGCAGCCACTGGACAATTGCACTGTGGCCGTTCTTCGCTGCGTCGTCCATCGCGCGTGTCGAGCAGCTGCTGAGCTGCTGCGTGTCGTGCAGCCACGTGAGAATGGCCAAGTGGCCGTTGCCAGCTGCAAAGTCCATCGCCAGTGACTTGTCGTCGGTCTCTTGCGGTAACGCGCTGGCCGTCCGCCGCGCCAAATGCTGCACGAGGAACGGAAGCCCCTGAGCCGCCGCACGCTCCAGCGTCCACGCGCGCGAGTAGTCGAGGCACTGGCCCATCGCTTCCCACACGTGCGACAACTGACTCACGCGGTCGTGATTGGCGCACACGAGTCGCGCTGCTGTCGCTGCCATTCCGACTCGGTCGCGTCGGGTCTCTCTCTCTCTCTCTCTCTCTCTCTCTGTGTGTGCTCGAACCGGCGGACAAACGTATGTGGCGGACGGCGTGCAGCCACAGGCGACGCGGCGGTTACGAGGCGAAAGGGGAAGTGGCGCAATACGATCGCGTGGCGCCTTCTGGACCAATCACGACGTCACGAACGTGCCACGTACTTGTTCAGCGAAGAATGGCCTGCGACTGGCGAGACGTATGAGCGTTTGCACGTCGATCGGCAGCGCCAGACGGAGTGGGCGGGACACCATTCAGCACTAACGACGGACGCCGCAGAGCTCTTCGCAGCCACTCTCGGGTGATTCCACTCTTGCGACTGACTTGCAGCTGCTTAGTGTCAATGTTTCGGACTGCTACTACGGCACGTGGCAACTGATAGGGCTACAACAAGGAATCAGTGAGGCACAGTGTTCGTAGGGTCACGCGAAAGTCGGACGACGCTTGAAAGGTGGACTTTAGCTGACCGAATATCGGTCTCGCGTCCGAATATATGCTCGTTCCAGCTTTGTCCAGGTCGACTTTCTCGATTTCGGGCTCGGTAGCCGGTTTGAGGGCGTATTTTGGGCTTCCGTCGAGGCGTACCTAACAGCGTAGTTGGTCAAATGGCCTCCTTTCTTATGTCAATACAACAGCTTGTGGCGAGCTTTTATGCGTCACGATCTCGACACTCAAGTCAGCCTTGGCATGCTAGCAACACGCGGACAAGTCTGTGCGTTCTTACAATCGCCATATCTCTGCCACAAAAGCTATTTCGCCCGAACTCGTCGGCCACGACCTAATGCACTGCACCCGCCTACGAGTATAGATGAAATACAATAAATGGCATGCCGGTAAAGGACCTACCGTTTGATTGCAAACAACGCGCTGGTCGCCACTCATCCAGTTGGCCTTTGTGTCGACAATTTGTACATACATAGAGATCGATGCATCGTCGATTACTGCCGTCCACATACTGGTGTGGGTCCACGCTACCGACACCGCGTACAGAAATATCACTCGAGAGCACGACGTCATAAGGCGTTGACAAAGGCTATATCGTACATTTGCTCGACGAAGGAGCATCCAGCTTCAACGCTTACAACGACATTCTACGATCTCAAACTATGCTTATTGGATGCGTATACCATCATCGCTTGTGTAAGCATGTATGTATCAACGTTCAGCTTTGCTGCTCACGCAAACTCATTCACATCTTGCTGACGCAGTTGGTGGTCGAGACACAAATTACTTGGATGCAACAATCTTGCAGTGAAGGAGCATCGCATTGAAATACCGTGAGCTGAGCATCAGTCGAGCTTTGTGATGAGCTGGGTGTCTCTGACGCATTTTGCGCCTGACGAAAGATGAAGAAGTCTTGGCTTCGGCGAACAGACAAATAAGAGCATATACGTAACATGCGGTTTAGCACGATGGAGTGGTAAGGGTCTACAACTATATTGTGTAAAGCTGGTGCGGGAGCCACACTATTCTATCTGTATGCAGGGACAGACAGACACTGCGGCTTTAACCATCATTTCTGTAGCCAAAGAATGGACTACATCTGGCAAAGAACCCTGTTGTTTTCGCTCGGGCTGTGTTTCCTGCCTTGTAGAATGATCGACATGGTTGCGATGTCCCTTTCGACTGGTTACGATCTAGGGTCCTGCTGTTGCTGAAGCTTGCGCTGCTTGTCTCGCTCGGCTCTCTCTATCTCGAAGCGTCTTAAATCCAGCCGCTGCAAGAACTCTTGCTTCTCAATGTAGCTGCAGGAACATCCACACACATCGATCCTGGTCAGCGAAACTCAAATTACAACACCACATTCAGTCCGTACCCGTCCTTCGTGTATTGCGTCAGCTCCTCTTCAATGCCTTCCTTCTCTTTATACTTGTCCCAATCAAACGACGATTTTTCAATCGTAGAAACTTGCTTTGGCTCGTTCAGCGCATCGAACATTCGATCCAAGCCTTTCTTCTCACCCTTTGCTGGTAGAGCAGTCGTAGAGACGCTGTACTCCTTCCCAGCGAATTTGACCACTCGTTCCATCTTTTGCGTCAACATCCCCTCCGCCATATCTTTTCGCGGCTTCTTTACGTCGACGCTTAGCACTGGCATTGAGAATTCACGTACAGCGTATTTCTTCCTCTTCAGTCGGGTACTCGAGCTTCTCGTCTTCTTTGTCAAGCCACCAAGCAGCTGCAACCACAACAACATCGTCAATGTCATAAGCGAAACATAGATCCAAGCGCCAATTGAACCAACGGACCTTTGCCGTCATGTCCGCTGCTTTCTTCGACACTGCAGTGTCCGCATTCATATCGTCCCAGAGTTTGTCTATGTGGGAGGCGGCTGTGACACGGCTCTGCGCGTCCGACACAGCATCGGCGTTGGAGGCGTCTTCGTCCTCTTCCTGCTCATCGTCAGCTGTTGCACGGAGTGAGGTACATCATCAAATGTTGGACCACTGGATCGATAACTGTCATAGTGGGTCAGCTGCTAATGACCTTCCGGGACGTAGTCGCCATCGTCTTCGTCAGAGGAGCTGGTCATGCTTGTCGTACTGTGCTGGATCAGTAGCACCGATATTTCCTTTGTCGCTACCGGTTTTGCTGGTCAATGCGTGCTTAATAAACGGCGATACCGACGACAGCGCTTTTTTCTATGCTTGCATGCGATAAATTAGAAAGGAGATGAACTGAACCCGTAAGCATGACATTGACAATAGGTTGAATGTCGTGACATATGTTACGATGGCGAGTAATTTTCGACAATGACACCATAAGATCTCAACGTACATCTGTGTTTACTTATAAGGATTCAGCAGCAGTGCAATCGTTTATGCTTAGTGAACAAAGTATAAATAGAAAAAGCCGAGCGAGTGCGGCGGATCGGACGACCGACCTGCTGCAAAAGCAGCAGCGGCAGCTGTAGCAATTGATAACTGGGTAGGAGGAGAAGAAGAACATGTAGCGGTCGACTACCAGCAGTAGCACTCCTTAGTAGTGGCAGGTGGTAGAAGTATGTGATGAGAAGAAGTCTTTGTTAAGCTCCTCCCCAGCAACACCAGCATTGTTGCAAACATCAAAATCATCGTCTGCCAAAGTGAAGATCAACAGCAGCATCCACTGCATCCTATCACAACACCCGACGAATGGAGAGGCAACGAGCCACCATATCAATTAATATTCACCTCGAAGACATAAGTGAAGAACAATTAGGATGAAAGTAGTGAAGTTTAGTAGCGCAGAGCAGCATAGTAGTACGAACCATGAAGAGGTCAACTCATCATGCAGACTTCCATTATTTTACCAGCAGCAAAAAGGAAGGTCTTATTGTCGACGACGAGCTTGTTGCCTTTCTGCAGTCTTTGAGATTTCTTTTGCCTCGAGTATACCGTCCAAGAAGAGTCTCTCAAGCCAGTACGATAATCCTTTTCCCACTTAATATTCGATAATCCTGACTTAGCTGTAGAAGTTGCTAAAAAGGCACTAGCCAAGCTCCCAGCAAAGTCAGTGAGTAAGGGAAATGTTAAGGCCACATGTCGATTAGCTTTCTTTAAAGGATAAAAAAGAAGCCATCGATGTCTTCTCTAGCTGCATCTGAATCACTTCTTCGTTCATTCCCTTTATTCTTTCTTATCCATTTCCTAAATCCGCGTTTATTTCACTTCCTGTACCTTCTGCTTGTTTGAGATTTCCGAACTCTGCCTTTACGTCTTCCAGACATACTCCACGGTACAAGCTCCAAACACTCTCCTTGTATTCCGCAAAGATCATGTTAAATTTGGAAATGCGTTGAAGCACTGAATACTGCGGAATGACGGTGGGTAGCCGCTTATTTACATTTTTCTCAGCCACAATAAAACGTATCTGGTCAGCACCATTGCCGTCATCGTGCCTTAAAAGACGAATACTCGCCTGCACTCCACAGTCCCATCATCGTCTTGACTGTCAGGATACTTCAGAGCATCGGTCATAAAAGACCCTCAATCTTTAACAAATTTCCGAATCGAAGATAGCCGTGCTTTGTGCCGGCCATTACTATGTAGTTATACTATCCAAAGTCGTCCACGACTGAACCTACCTCCTCAAACTCATTATCCTAAACGTCAACTGTATCATCTAGCTCTCCCATTGGAACGTTAGAGGCCGCGAGATCTTTCATCTCTTCTACTTGCTCACCAACAAGAGTTGTCATTCCTTGCAGCTTCCTAAAGGTGATATCGACTCTTCTTATCATACCTCTAATCCAAAAGATGAAAAACCACTAACTCAGTGACGGACTGCAAGCTGCCTTCTTTGCTACGAGTTATGAAGGAGCAGGCTTCTTGTCCCTGCAGAACCACTTCGCTGTCCGTCCCATAGAAAGACATAGAGAAGAGTTCAGGTTCTGGCATTTTGTCTTCAACGTTTAAATCAAAGTTTGCTGCCGGCGAAGGTAGACAATGAGTACAGTCAAACTTATAAGAAAGCGGCCGTCAAACAATTGTTCAACGAGCCGTTGCATCACCAAGTCAAGCTGACGGGCTCCACACCAAATGCGACGTAAGACAGCTTCTACGTGTCTCTTGAGCCTGCTTGCAAGGCCACGGATCGCCGCTAGTCATATTTCTATATCCGTTGGTGGTCACTCCGATCATTCGCGAGGACCAAATATGGCAAACAGAAATTAACATATTTGCAAGGTCTCTATACATCTCTTCCTCAGTGTGCCTTTATTAGAGTGGAGCTGTCCTTTGAGTGCAATCCGTATCCTGACGTTTAGTTAAGGGGATGGGTGGTGGGTAGACGAATCATAGGCTATTGATAAATCCCATTATTTATTTAAAATGTCAGATATCATTGTGAGATTTTCTGCCACAGTGTGTAACGCGGCACGCCTTGTGTCAATACAACACAAGGTTGTGTACACCCGACGTCGCGTACACGTGGCTTGAGGAAGCACAGCAAAGTAGGCAGAACTAGAAAGCTCTGTCTAAGGGAAAAAGTAGAGCTGTATTTGATATAATTATGTTTTTAATAAACCATCTTTCGTCTTGAGCTAACTATATTAAACTACAATCTCCTATGTGGTTTTCTTGCTCACTACCCATTGCGCGCGTCCAGCAGCGATTGGTGGTTAATCTAGTTGATGTACCGTGAACATCAACCATCAGGAGGAGCAACCCATCAAAGAAATATTACCCTCGGGGGTAATGTTCCTTCAGCTTTACTCCTTACGAGTAATGTCAATTGAACATTATCTAAATCGATAATGTTCAAAAACTGATACAAAGACATCAATTTTATGTAACGGGCTCACCCCGTTACACAGTACCCCGTACCACCATCGTAACATTGAACTTGTTGGATTAGCCGGCACTTGCAAGGCCGGATACTTGCTTAAGTACTTCCTTCATTGCTTCATTATGCTGGCTATTTGCCCAAAGTATATTCCCACATTCGTATGGCGAACAATCACCTCCCTTTGAAGCTCGTTGCTGACTGACACTTGGTAAAAATACCTTGAAATTCCTCTTCACCCAAATTTAACAGGAGAAAGAGTCCTTATCTCAGCAGCTGATTGTAGCCCCACATCTTTCTGAGCGGCCTCAATTCCATGTCTGGAAACCGCATCTTTACTCTCGTTCCAATTATCGTCTTTGATTTGTCAGCCAGGGCTTCCATCTTCGTCTTCTGCACTTACTTCTTCCTCTTCATCGAACAACAACAGTGCAATGATGTTATTGACAATCACCCTCTTGTATATCTGTGAAGAGGGTTTTGATCTTATTTCTAAGATTCTGATGGCAGAGTATCCATAAACCGAGCATATATTTAAGCGAAATAGGCCTTTCTATGTTCGTTGGCAAAGTCTGACATTCAGACCATCGTCTCTCATGCTGAGGTGTTAGGTGCTGATTGTATTTGTCAATCAGGAGAGGCTTGCGAAAAAAGTCTTTGTTGATTGCTTGGCGCGAGATTTGCTGTTTTCGTTTACTGTCTGGCCAGCTATTCGATTGCGCTCAGGTGTACAGAGTTCCCAACAGAAGAAGTGGTAAAACTAACATCAGACGAATAGAACTACCTGAGATACTGTACATTGCTCGCTTATTGTCAGGGCCATATATCATGAATCTTGAATCTCACTTTCCTAGAATGGTGTGTCTCAATGTTTATACTAAAGACTACATTTCCTCATAGCAGCCGTCTTCTTTCCTCCTCGTAAAAGTTTTGTGCCGATTCTTGCCCCAATCTTATCCTCTACCCTTACGAAGCGCATCATCGCAGCGTAGAAAGACGGTGGTGGTGGTGCCGTGGTGGAAGTGAGAGAAGAAGACGAGATTATATATAAAATATAGAGTAGTGAAAGGAGTTGTTGAGAAGAGAAGCGCGCCGCCAATATAAAACGCAGGAGGAGGACGAATCTACATCATCAGGAGGAGCGAGTGAGAGAAAAAAGAACAAGTGGAAGTTAAGAAAAGGCGGGAGATGAGTGAAGGGGGAGCGAACTGTTAATATCCTGATACCAAGTATGACCTATACTCCTGTAAGACCTTTATATAAGAGATAGAAAAAGATTAAAAGTAAGCATTGCCCCTCTAAATTCGAGCTTGCTTAATTTTAGAACCGGTCGGGTCTTATGCACCCGGCTACGCCGTGACATGACATACTGTAAAACCTGTTTTATAACCTCACTGGGTATTTCGCCATAACCCCACCCTAGAATAAGTTATTATTGGAGGGGACGTCTTATTTGAGGATAGTAAATAGGGATAAGAACAAACATTAGAAATTGACGAAATATACAGAGATTGAACTTAGGATAAGATTGCCAAAAATTGGAATAAGATTGAATGAAGATATCGTGATAAGACGACGCCAACACAAGTATCTTGCTTGAATTTCTCATTCCGCAAATTTGCTCGTAGTGATCAAACGGTCGGGTATCAAGCACCCGCGCTAGTTCGCGTCTCGTGTCGCAGTACGTCCCTGTGCCGTTTAAGACGTGGTAAGGCCCGGCTGTGCGCATTCTGCGAGCAATATGCAGAAGCGAACGAAGCGCCTCTATATGAGGTATGTGCTTACCAATGAAACGTGTTTCAGCAACTTACTCTCTGTTTTCCTCAGTGTTTCCAAAGCAACAAGACCGCTTCAGGCCGAAGTGACTTGAATATGATATGGTACATTCGACGCAGATTCACGCTGGTTACTAAGTCTCACATTGAACTTTGCAGGTAGGCGCTCCTAAGGAATCACAATTACACGGCTGTAGCATTCATGAAGTCAAGCTCGTACTCGTCGCCGTCTTCGATGTCCATGTCACTGCTGCTGTTTTCATTTAGGAAGATTAAGTGGGAGAGCGAGTCGGCGATGTCGCTCCTATACACAAGTCGCTGAAAATGGAGTCCGTATTCTTCGTGCCGCCAAAGCTCCAAATCAGCATTTTATTCGAGAATTCAGCTGCGGAAGCTGCAGCAAATTTATGGCTCGCTGATCTCCGACTACGCGGCCTTGATCCAGCCGACGACCGTCATAGGCGACGGAGGGCGCACATTTTCACCTGCCTTGTAGGAGTGAGATTCATACTTTTCTTAATTGTCGATCAGGTCGGCTAGGTGCTCTTTTAAGGGCTTGAAGACTCAGTAATTGCAGGGCTGTAGAAATGACGTCATCCTATCGGGTATTATTGCGTACAGGATATTACGAGCCTATAGGTGAGTCTTCACCTTCTTGATCACGTGACTTGGTGCGGAGGCGAAAGCGAGCAAATTCTTGTTCGGCTTGGTAAACGGAAACCTGCAGTTGATGAATCGAGTAAACAATTCCGAATTCGTCCATGATTTGGAGTTGGTGAAAACTGGGATTTCTTGCTAAGTCGAGATCCTTCATTCCTTGCCCTTGTCTAGAACACATGGATTCTACTTAGCCCCGTCGCCGCGAATAGCAAACACATCAGTCAAGCGATTCTTTTTGAAGCCAAGAGACCTGAGGGTACTTCTATGGACCCGCGCTCTGCCAGCGAAGTATCCTTGTCATGGTCAGCAAAGACCGCGGTCTCATCCAGATTGATCACGTTTTGCGAATCGATCTTGTATTCGCGGACATACTTGCGCAAGTGCAAGATGAAGTCGGCATTGTGCGTGGCGATAACTTCAGCGCTCAGTCTCGGCTTGTCAGACTTCTTTTGCAAGACGAGATTGTGTTGGCGAAGAAAACACTCATGCCAACCATTCGAGGGAGTGAAACCGGGCTGCTCTACCATCTTCCTGAGGATCTTTGCCGCCATGTCCACGATCCAGCGGCGAGTGACACGGAGATGCTTGGAACGAACTTCACGAGCTTCAGCGATGAGAAGAGATTCCAGTTCTTCACAGGCGACACGACGACCGCCCCCGTCAAGACGAAATCTGCCCAGCGACTCCTCGTCGAACGCGCCAGCATTGTCTTGATGGACCCAGTCGCGGATGCAGCGACGGTCGACGTTGTAATTGACAGAACCGGATCGGAACTATGCCTTTTCCGCCTCCCTTGCAATCTTCTTTTATTTGCAGATAGTGTAGCATTAACTCCCCATGGTTGATCAGGAAATGAGAACCTATGCTGTGTGTTGCCAGTAGCTTTTGCGTAGAGGACGCTTACTCGTTAATCACTTAGGCCTTGTGGTGTCCTGATCGGTTATAGGATTCAATTGAGACTGCTCTAATTTGCTTCAAGGTGGGGTACTGTCAGAGGGAGGGTAAGTTGGGGTGATGGGTTTGTGGAGTAAATTCTAGGGGCACCTGTGGTTACGATTAAAAGGAGGTTCTAATTGAAGGATTGGACTTTAAAACAGTTTTTACATTATTCAACTAGCATATGTCAATGCGACTATATACCCCCCCCTCAGCAAATGATGCTTGTATATCGCTTTAACATGTAGTGTTTATATCTTTTGCAGATTGGTTGACACAGGCCATTACACGGACTTCACGATCTCATGGAGGATGGACGCGCGGTGAGTATATATGTCTACTTCACGTTTGATTATACAACCAAGTCAAAAAGATTCATATATAAAATACTCATACGATTATCAATACAAGATTGTGCTACATGCGTAGTCCCTGGTATCACTCGTGGTCCGTCTTTCGATTAGGGATTCATGCATCACGGAAGTGTGGGGTGAGGATAGTGTTCACACGTGGCGCAAAGGCTTTGAACACTTAAGTGATATAGAATGAAGCGCGGCGGATCGAATGAGTCGACCATGAATAGAGTAGTGGCAAGCGACATGATGTTCGCCCAAAAGAGTGATGAGCAACATGCTGCGATTGCCAATATGATGCAACCTTATGTTGATCAAATCGACAAAAAGATGACCTTGCTGGTATAGAAAGGTTTTCAACATGCAGATCTGCCGAGAGATCAGGAAGATCAATAATTTGGAATGTTTAGACAACAGCAAGCTTATTTTGTCATCGAAGGCCCGGCGTGCGTGCGTGCGCTAAATCTCGACGACTCCATCGAATATTGCCGCGCCAAAGTCGATGTATTGAAGGTGTACTTAATCATGTACAACTTGGGTGGACGTGACAAAGCCTGTAATCTAAGGCTTACTGTTCACGAACCATTTGCTGTGATATTGTAGACCATATCAAGGTGAACTTTCGACAATTGTTTGATGCACTGCATGTCGAATCTGGTACTTGAGATAAAATGCCCGAAGCAGGATAGGCTTGACGCATACGCTTGTACCCAGCATACACGGTACCTCGTAAGCTATTATATCTCATGTGTAAGCCCATTGATGAGCCAACAGAGCAAAAATCTTAACATTAACAGGGATATTGAGAATGATTACGGGTAGCGTCAGCTGCTCCGCCTTGAAGTAAAGACGCCAGAACAAGCGATATCCGCGGTGGATCAGTGGTAACTTAGATTACTACAAGATCACGTCAGTTTGTCGAACTATCGTCTAAGAATGCGACAGGGAGAGGAGACCCAAAGCTCATACACCTCTGATCATTTAAGAGCTAAATACCTCGCTCCCACGGTAACAATTAATTTCAAAGGTGAAATTGCTATTAAATTATAGGGCCCTACGCTTGTCGATATATTTCCCATCGCCTAGTGTCTCGTATAAATTATTCGGACTAATCGACCGCCGCTACGAATTACCGTGAAAGCCACTATAACGGGATAGTATCGTTACAGAATACGAAAAACTTTTAAAATAAGGTTTGGTTGAGTAGGAACAAAGCGCTTTCTTGATCCAGCAACGTCGAAAGAATTTGAAGGCCAATGATAGAAGACTACACTCAGCAATCATTAATATGTGTTGCTTATCCTGGTCAGTACACATTCTCTCATTCATAGAAGATCAAAGTGAAAAAAGACATGTTACTTCATGCCTTGTGTAGTTGCGGGCTTCGTAAAAACAAACCACTAGAAATTTGCAGAATTGAGCTCGTTCGTCGATGGATCTCTTCGACGTAGATGAAGGTGCGCTTAGAAACAGGCGCATCCTTACTAGTAACACAGTCTATAGGGGGATCCACAAAACGTTGCATATGAATAGGACCACGATGATTGCGTCGTAATAAGTATGAAGAATATATAATGCCATCAGTTTATTTCATGTATCAGATGAAAATATTCATAAATTAATGGCATCATTGGTCCTTGTCGATGCCAGTCATTTGTTCATCAGGTAGAAACCTGAATATCGTTTTTGAGCGCCTAGCTTTAGGATGTGGTCAATTGGAGACTCTAACATTCTTGCAATACTTAATCTACCCCTGGCTCCCAGAAAAAAATATTAGCTCATAGGTAACAAGGCTTCTATCTGAAAATGCTGCTCTCATAACCTTATAATCTATTAGTTGCTGGAACTTTTCAGTATCAGGATGATGAAATAAAATATTGATCTTATGATCTATTGTGACCTTATGTGTACATAATTATTTAGAAATCTTGTAAATACATGATGTGCTCGATCCGATTCAAGATATGCGTCCCTTTAACCGCGC